>WBNM01043485.1:16994-171700 GCA_013399055.1 Ramphastos sulfuratus | reverse complement strand
CAGCATCAAAAGCCTTCCTGAAGTCCTGGCAGACAACATCCACCTTTTTCCTCTCACGTACCCAGCTGGTCACACCATCATAGAAGGCTATACAACTGGTCAAACATGATTTCCTCTTCATGAATCCATGTTGACTATTCCTGACAACCTTTTCCTCCATGTGTTTGCAGTGACCCTCAGTCACTAAAAAAAAAAAAAAATAAAAAGGAAAAACAAAAGAATAAAGCAATACACAGTGCAACCTTGAACCAAGGAAAAGACCAAGGAGGTTTTCAGAGAGCAGTGGGCTACCTTATTTGCTAGATCTTTTTGTGCAGGCTAAACTATGATTAATATTTTAGTGTATTGACTGCTGCATACTTTTCTGGAGAAACACCTTTAAAAACAAAAACCCATGCAATACCAAGGTGAACCTGGATGCTCACTCATTGAGATCAACTGCAAGAGATGACACTGTGAAAAAAGTGAGAAAATTATGGACTGAATATAAGCCCTTTTTTTTGCCTTTTTTTTTTTTTTTAATTGGGATTAAACTTGCCATTTGTCTATAGAGAATAGAGCATCTGGTTGCAAAGAAGCTGGTAGGTGGACTGCAGCATTCAATTACAAGTAATCTGTATCACTAGGTACTTTTAATGTGCCAGAAAACTATTTTGACCCAACACTAATTGGTTTACTGTATGCATTTACAGCTACACAAAGAAAATAAAAATTGCGGCTGAGCTAAAAATTCAGCTCATTATTTGATGTTGTGGCATTAATTATTGACCAGATTCTTATGTTACTGTACAACTTACATCTGCCACTAGCAGTAGTCATTCTTCTGAACATGTTGGAAGCCGGTATGAGAAATGAAACCTTAAAATGTAGAGTAATAGCACAACCCAGTGGCTTTGCAAAGAATAAACCATCACTTAGAGATCTAGTGATCTGGACAATTTAATGTGTCTTACTAAAAAGTCTGGAAAATGTGAAAATGGAAAATTTTTCTAGGGTCAGGTATAAGTAAGATCTTTATTCAAAATCCTTTTCTTTACTCAAAATCACTCTGAAAAACTGCTTTCATTTATGCTGTCTGTAAAACTCAGCTGTGATTCTCATGCCGTTTTGTGCAGAATTGTTTTAAATGCTACACAAAATTCAAACAAAATTCAAACCCCTGCCAGAGAAGTGGCAAATGAAAACCAAACCAAAACAAAAAAGCTTTTGAGGTATTGCCACTTGAACTAGAAGTCAGGTGTAAGAGCTTGTATTGATAATATAGCAAACACGGGTCCCCAGTAGCTAGATAGGCACAGACTTCCCTCTGTCGACTAGAGGACACAATGCACCTGTCCTAGATAATTCCCTAAATGAATTGTAACAGAAGATGCTACAGATAACAGGTGACCTTGGGCACTGAGTCAGTTTGTTAGGCAAGCTGCAGCTGATTGTCATTATCTTGTCCTTTGTCTTGAGAGGACTGTTATATGGAGGGCTTATTTTAAAAAGTAATCACAGAATCACAAAATGTTGGAAATTGGAAGGGACGTCCAGAGATCATCAAGTCCAACCCCTCTGCCAAAAGTAGGATCACCTAGGGTAGTCCGCACAGGAGTGCATGCAGGTGAGTTTTGAAAGTCTCCAGAAAAGGAGACTCCACAAGCCTCCTTGGCAGCCTGTTCCAGTACTGTCACCCTCACTATAAAAAAAGTTAGTCCTCATTTTGAGATGAAACTTTCTATGTTCAAGTTTGTGTCCATTGTTCCTTGTCTTATTACTGTGCACCACCAAAAAGAGATTGCTCCATTCACTTGACACCCACACCTAAGATATTTCTAGACATTGATCAGATCTCCTCTCAGTCTTTTCCTCTCGAGACTAAATGACCTCAGGTCTTTCAGTCTCTCTTCCTAGGGGAGATGCTCAAGTCCCCTAATCACCTTTGTGGCTATCATATTTGCGATCGCCCTGGGTAATTTTAGCATTTGATATATTTTCTTGAAGAATGCCATGATTTCCAATGGTAAGCACACAGTACTGAAAGCTGCAGATCCTAGAAATCTTTTTTTACTTTGAAAAAACAGCAGGATATCCTTCAAAATACAGTTCAGCTTCTCAGAGATCTAATCCCTGGCCTGGGGTTCTGCTACTCTTCCGCTAGCCCAATCACTTAGGAAGGAAGATTGTTTCACTCTATTCCTTGCCTCGATCCTCATGAACTTTGTGTTTTTCATGCATATATTGATTTTTGCCTTCCTCTCCCAGCATCTGAATTTATACAACTTAGGGCTTTGCAATGGTTTCACATAGTTAAAATATATCATTCATGAATGGCTTAGACTGTGCTTGATGTGTTTCCCTTCCTCATTCAGAAGGTGAAGTGTTTCAATAAAATGATGTCCTTTTTGTCTAATTTCCTGCTTTGACTTGGTCTTTCACTCTCCTTGAAAGCAAAGTGAGTAAGTACTTGGGGACTATGTAATTCACTTATAATTGAAACAATAGACCATAAAGGCTCCTTGAGAGCAATTACATCTATCGAGCCAATGAGTCAATTGTGCAAGCCCAAGTAGTAAAATTTTCTTTTTTTTTAATGAAAGTTACTGCTCTTACCTAGTCTTTAGAGACAGCACAATGCAGGGGAGACAGGGATGCTTATATGTGAATCTACATGAGCAGTGTGCGTGACTTGTCATGAAAAAAGGGCACAATATGCTTTGTCTGGACATGCTGCATCTAGCCAAAGAGTTATTACGTGTCTGATTAGAATCAGTCTGAGACATAATGGTTAATCTATAAAAATCAAAGTGAATTTGAGAGCGTGGTGCTCAAGACTAGATAGTGAGAAGAGGATAAACTGCATATTACTAAAATTAGAAGTGCCTCAGTTCCTTTGTTTGCTTTTATCCTCAACTACATCATAGGCTGACTTTGCTGACAAGCTTAGTTGAGGAGAGAAAAAAGCAATTAGACTGTATTAAGCCATCCATTTAAGAGGGATTCTGGACAAATCAAATCCTGTGCAAAGCACTGGACTACAAATGAAGGAGACAGGGATCAGGTACTAATTGAGTCGGAAACATGGTTGTGAGTTTGATCTGTGCCACGTAACCTTTTGTCACTCTGAGCAGGCCACTTAGTGGATACCAACAGCCAAATGATGGTCTCCATAAAATGGACAGCACAGTGCTCTTTTTTATTCTCCCTCTGCCTTTTTGAGGCCACCAATAAGATATATGTGCCCTCATGAGACAGTACAGACACTGTAAACTTCATGGGGATTTTCAGCAAGTGTAGTGCACCAATCCAACCCAACCACAATATGCAAGCATTTAGCCTTAGGCTGAAGGAGTACCTCCCCCCTGTGCAAGACAGAGACAAGGGAAAAACATACCCAGGGCCTCACTCAGTTAAGGCTTAGCAGCTGTATGGTCTTACCTGCTCAGAGGTCTAGCCAAGGTAGCTGCAGATTAGTGCAATAGGAGTTTGGCACTAACATAGCTGTGCTGCTTCCAGCATCAGAGCCAATAGTACATGTCTCGGAACCATGTAAACACAGCAGCACATCTACAGGCTGCTCAGATATCTCTGTTGCACCTCTCAGAGTGACTGCAGGAAACATGTGCTTCACAGGCTTTGTGTGCCAAAGCTTGCTCCCTGCTCCACAAACATGCTCTTTTCCAGGGTGTCTCAGTTCCCATATAAAAGTTAGTGTGTGTTAAAGTCCTATTTGCAAAGAAGACAGCAACATCCATCACAATAAAAGTGACAAATCTCAGACAAACACTAGGGCCTTATCAAATGTAAAAACAAAAACTAAAACAAAAAAAAAAAGATTTTCAGCCCAATACTTTCTGTCAGCCCAATACTTTCTGTCCATTTCAAAAAAGAAATCAAGTGGATATACAGCACCTAGTTCTAGAATATATGGGCCCTAGTGCAATAGAAATAAAACTTACATTTACTGCCACTAAAACCAATTAACAATGTTGTCTTTGTAGATTCTTCTCTCTTTAAGACTGTCTTTCCTTTTTTTGCTTTAATATTTTTCTGTTTTAAAAATTGTTGTTAAAAAGAAAATTGAATGTTTTTATAACAAATACCGAGTAACTGCAAATGTGCACATCCTAGTTATAAAGATGAAGTTTATAATGGCAATGCTGACAGATCATTCCTGTTACCACATTAGCAGTGCATCACCAGAACATAGTGCTCTACAAAAGTGACATACCGAGCAGTACTGGAAATAAAAACAAATTTCTCAGTAGGTCTGAGATTCTTGATTCTTTTTTTTTTTTTTTACTGTTACATCAATGAACCAGCAACTCTGGTTTTCTTAGTTTGCTTTTTTTGGTTTGCTTGGTTTGTTTGGGGATTTTTCAGAGATAGGGAGATAATTACTAGAAAATGTAGGTGCTTTTATCTGCACTGTTTTAACTTTTATACTCCACCTGAATTTTCAGGAAGAAAATATTATTTGAATACCAATTTTACAACACTGGTAACAAAGAGAAAAGTGACTATAGCTTTCCTTTCATGAGGTGAGATATTCTTTAGGAAAACCAGACTTTTTTCAGCTTTTTATAGTTTCTTTCTGCTTCTTCACAGGATAATAGCAAATCTCTGAAAGGAGAGACCACCTGCAACTGCAGCTTCATTGGAAAAAGGGGCGGAGGTACTTAGCACTTCCTCATATTCAGGCCAGATTCTGTATTTACTTTGACACTTATTTAAAACTGATTAATGAGTTTGTGCTGACAGAGCTAATGCTCAGAAAGAAAACCACCTGTCACCAAGCTGGGTACTTCATCCAAGCTTGTGTGCCAGGTGGTCAACCTCATCAAGCATCAGTTTCTGAATGCTTCAAGCAATTACTTCTATGAGTAACCCTGGCACGAGCATCTCTGGCTCCTCCAAGCTTCAGTACTCCTTCCTGTACTGGCTGATCCTTTGCAGGCATTCCCAGAAAGGCTTCTGAAGAGCTCCATTCACTAATAAGCTGAAGCGTACAAAGCAACTCAGTTGCAACAAAAGAAGAGTGAAGTGTCATGTAATACATCTATTCCACATCCAGTGTGGAAAGTAAACACAGGTAAAATAATTTTCCTCAGCCTTTAAAATGAGCCAAATCTGGGGTACACTGCAATGAGCAAGAGTCTTGTACAGCTTGAGCTCACGTTGACTTGCTTTTCAACCCACAGCATAACGAAAAGGTATCAGTGAAATCTGCTAGTGTAATGCATCTGTGTTTGTTTGTATCTGTACTGGGGGCTCGTGCAGCAGCACTAGCATGCATACCACTTACACACATACACAGATTGAACAATATGCTATGACTGAACAACAGCTGGAAATAGGGCAACTGATGCAAAAGCTTAAAGCGAACCGCAAGATGCCACAAATAACTTGCAAAGGTCACTTCCCTTCTCTTCAGGCTTACACAAAACTCAGGTTGGGAAGGTCAGTGTTGGTTGACCACTGCCTCACTTTGTAGTCTTCTGCAGGGCACAGACGAAAAAAAAAAAAAAAAAAGTTGCAAATTTGCAAATTGAGGCAGCTCAGAAAATAGCGTAAATTGGGCACAAGTTGGTAAGATTTGTTGTTCTTGTTGTTGGCTGTGCCAACAAATTAATACAATTTGAGATGTGGGGGAGAACAAGTAATCAAAGTAGGAGAGTGGAGGAGCTGAGAGATCTTTAAGAAAAATATCCCAAAGGAACATTGCTGCCCTTTCTTCTGGATATTTCTGTGATTGTTTTCTTGTTGCTTCATACTAATTTGATGAAAGATGTCCAAAAATAACACAAAAATAGGCAAATCCTGAAAGTATTATGTATATGCCAGAGAAAGTCTAGAATTAGGGAGAGAGAGGCCATGCATTCACTTCTTATTGCCTTTTCTTTGGGATAGGGAAATGATGTAAGCTGCATCTATCCTTCAGGTCTTCTCCTGTTTCTCCAGCCATCCATCTCTTCCTCATCAAGCCGCTTTGTGCTTGTAAGCCCTCAGAGAAACTGTTGCTGACTTGGCAGTTCCTACCAGGGAGTGCAAAACTGCAGAGAAAACATTACTTTTCTGTTCCCTCGTCCTATCTGGAAGCTGGCCAGCTCCACATCTGAAGGCCAAGGGGAATGAATGTGGTGGTAAGGCAAGGCAGAAAGGATTTGGAAGGCAAAAATACAGTGTTATACTGGGCACCAGCACGAAGGTAATGATATTACTGGGATGTTGGTATGTGATACAAAAGGGCAACATAGCAAGACCTCAGCCGTACAGTCACAATTTATCTCTGCTCCTAGAAATGACTGTACTAAATATTTAGGAAGAAAAGAAAAAAAAAGGATAAAGAAAGAAAAAAAAAAGAATGACAGAATCACACAACTACTGAGACTGGAATAGACCTCTGAGATCAAGTCCAGCCTATGACCTAACACCACCACATTGACTAGACACATCACTAAGTGACACTTCCAATCTTTCCATACACACCTCCAGGGACAGCAACTTCACCACCTCCTTGGGCAGTCCATTCCTGTGCCTAATTATCCCTTCTGTGAGGAAGTGCTTCCTAACATCCAACTTAAATCATCTCTGGCAAAGTAGTAGTAATCCTTGCTTTAAAAAGTTTATTAATGCAAAATCATTGGAAAGTTTAAGAATATCCTAAGGGATAGGAACAGAGAACAGACATCAAAAGAACAGAGCCACCTCCTGTTTGATGCCATGAGAAATGTCTTCTGCCCTTCTGTCGAGGCTGACATCAGGGAAATGGACAGGCTCCTTTCTTGAGAACCACCACACACGAGTGGAACTCAAACCACACCAATTCTTCACTCCAAAGTGTGATGAAAGGTACCTACACCCTCTAAAGATGCTTGCCACCCCCAACATTGGCTTTCTTAGCCTTCCCAGCAACATGTCCCAGTATGCAATTATCCTTCTAATTCCTAAGTATTTCCTAATCTTTAAGCAAGTTTGCTCTTACTGTTTAACAAACACTTCTTTAATCTTGTTCTTGACCTGGGAAACAAATGATGAGTATCCTCTTTGGAGCACTGTTCTCTGTTTGAAGCCTGTTTCACACACATATTACAGAACTTTAGAGGTTGGAAGGGACCTCCAGAGATCATCAAGTCCAACCTCCCTGCCAAGGCAGGATCACCTAGGGTACTTTGCACAGGTATCCATCCAGGCAGGTTTTGAAAGTCTCTAGAGAAGATGACTCCACAAACTCTCTGGGCAGCCTGTTCCAGTGCTCTGTCACCCTCACCGCAAAGAAGTGTCTCCTCGTGCTGAGATGGAACCTCCTGTGTTCTAGCTTGTATCTGTTGTTCCTTGTCGTATGCCCTCCATGTGCTCTCCATTATGACAGCCTGACTTCACTGCAGCCTACAATTTCAAGGGGTGCAGTGGAGGGACAGATGCTGGTCTATCTTTGGAAAACACCAACAGGACACGAGGAAATGGAATGAAGGGGAAGTCAGGGGAAGTTCAGATTGGACACTAGAAAAAGGTTCTTCACTGACAGGGTAATTGGTCATTGAACAAACTCCCCAGGGAAACAGTCAGCGTACCAAGCCTGTCAGAGTTCAAGCTCATCTGGATGACGCTTACTCATGGTTTAGGTTTAGGAAGTCCTGCGAGAAACAAGGTGTTGGACTGGGTGATCCTCATGGGTCCCTTCCAATTTGAGATGTTGATTCTATGACTGTAACACACATCTGTATCTCCTGCACCACTTGAACAGAGACTGGTTGAAAGGACTGAAAGTTGGGCCTGAGAAAGGTGTGAGAAAGTGCAGTTTTAAGTTTTTCTCACTACCTGAAACTATTTTAATTTGCAAAATGTGAAATTCATTTTCCCCAAGTAAACTCTATTTTGCCTGTGATGGTACTTGGTAAACAATATCCCTGAGTTTATCTTGCACTTTTTCATGGTCTTTTCTCCCTCAATCCTGTTAGGGAGAAGGAGTCAGAAAGTAGCTGAATGGATGTTGGCTGTTGCCAAGGCTAATCCACCACACTTAGATAAGGGTGAATTTAGCACAGCTTTGGAAACATTCTCACATTACAGTCTCACCTAGGACCTGAGGAAGTTCAAGTTCAATGAACAGAAAGAAGTTGAGCAGGAGAACTGGCCAGGTCATTGCCTCACATGGGCTGCAACCAAGGCCTGAACATCCATCCATAAGCTGGCAAGATTAACACAGGTCTCCAAACAAATTCACACCTTCTGTCTACCATTGGCAAGGCCACTTACAGGCAGTGGCTGCTCAGGTGAGAGGCCACAATTCAAGGAGGATGATGAGGAACCAAGAAGGGTTCAGCCCTGGGCTTCCAAGGTGGTTGGGACCTCAAGGGTATCACCTCAAGGCAGAGGGAGATGGGCCTGCTTTCTCTGGGAAAAAAAAAAAAAAAGAAGAAAAGGTTAGGACCATCTAAGAACTCCCCACCACAACCAAGTTGAAAATCCTAAAGACATCTGAGACAAACTCAGTCAGCACTAGCAGACACAGTAAGAAGGAGCAACAGCCACAAAAGGCAGCATGGAAAATTCAGGTTGGACATAATGACAAAATCTTTTCCCTAGGAAAGTGGTAAAGCTCAGGAACAGGCTTCCCAGAGAGCCTGTGGATTCTCAGTCCTTTGGGATCTTCATGGCTTAGCAGGACAAAGCAATGGCTGATTCCACCAAGTCCTAGATAGAGCCTCGCTTTGAAGAAGTGGTTGGACCAAGGACCTCTATAAGTCTCTTCTGATGAGTACTTAATGATTGTGATTAAAGTGTAAAACAAAAATGTGGGTGGCTAGTTTTGAGAAGGGAAGTAATTTAAGTCAAAAAAGAGTATTTGCAGTCACTGCAAAACAGCTTCCATGCTTGGAATAAAGAGTTTGAAGTTTAAGTCCTCCTGAGGAAAATCTGCAATAAAGTTAGTATAAAGAAAGTTGATGAGATTACAAAGATAGATGACCTGGGGGATCACATCTTCTTTATTTTTAACATTTGTTTTGCTCTCATTCTTAGAAATAGAAGTGCTGCTCTTTTTTTCAAGGGAAGCATATCAAGGAATGTTGCCTGCAGTAAAGGAATAGCTGAGCAAGTACTGGTATGGTCCTGCAGTTGCTGGAGAGCTGGTGGGCCTGGGATCTCTCTCAGAGCCCTGACAGTTCTGCTCGCTGTGTGACATCTTTTCCTTGTGCACTCCAAGTTTCTGGGGCTTAGACACAGATGGAAGATCCAAAACTAACGAGGAGCTGAGGTCTGCTATCTTAAATGCAGGTATGAATCCAACTCATCTTGTGTAAAGGGTTGCTGCACTTCTAGCAGAGAAGATTCAAGAAGGCAGAGTATCACCAGCAAGAGGATCTGGAGGCAGGACTGGCAGGACTTGTGCTGAGTAAAACAGTTGAGTCTGAAAACTCACATCTCCTCAAGTACTCCACTGGGAAGAGCAGAAATGGGATGTGGGGACCACGAATAATAGATGCTATGGATGTTATTATGTGTGTAATGACCAGCAAAACTGAAGGCAGGTCTTGGAGACCTGTGGTGTGCAGCTATGGTCCCAAGCAAATACTGCTGTCCCTCCAGCCCCCCTGAACAACTCTGATCACATCTGACTGACCAAATTCAGAAAAGACATGTTCAATGTGGACTAGGTAAAAGGAAGGGCTCTATGAAGGACCATGGGCATGAAGAACTTATTTTACAATGTCTTGTTTCATTATGAGTCTTGTTTAGACTGGCAGAAAAGTGGCTGCAAGGGAACACAACTGCTTTCTATAAATATAGCAGGAAGGGCAACACTTGGGAGAACTATTTAAGTGAAAAGTCAGTTCTGGTGCAAAAACAAGTGGTATGAATTGTCTCAAAAAAACCCAAACCAAACAAAAAAAACCAAACAAACAAACAAACAAAAAAAAAAACAAAAAAAAAACAACAAAAAAAAACCAGTCCAGAAGATTCCTAATGGGCCAAACAGGGACATCTTAAGGCTGCCTAATAGATGCAATGTGTGGAGGAAGGACACCCAAACTATTTTTCTGACAGAGTTTGACTGCTTTTGAACTTGGTCATATGGTTGTTTGTAACAGCAGATGATAGGTCTCAAGTCACCCAGGAGCTGCTCTGCCTATGGCCCTGCACAGCTGGTGTGTCATAGAGCAGAGATGCTGCACCCCCATGCTGTTTTGTCACCAGGGCAAAATTACTCTGCTCTTTAAACTGCTTTAGTAAACACAGACTAAATGTTTTCTTTTGCTTTCACACACTTCTTGTTAATCTTGTTCCCCTGGCCTCCTGGGGAGATGTTGTACTCCAGCGAAAGGACCAACGCCTTCTAAGCTTTATCCTCTATTTTTTTCCAGCATCATCTGACACTGCTTCTGAAGCCACATATCTGCTATTCTCTCTTCTCCTTTATCTCCATGTTCTCCCATCCCTCTCATTCTTCCTCCTTATTCCTTTTCTTCTGATCTGTACTACACTTGCTTGATCTTCCCTGTCATCCTGGATCTCTGACTTCACCTCACAACTATTTTCACATCACCATTCACTGCTTGCCTCCCACATCTTTCTGAAGTGGGGTTGATAGTACTTACCTGCAAACTGGTGCTACATAAGAATGTCTACTTACCAGATTCTGTGTGGAGCGTGTGTCTAACAAATGTATCATAGAATACAGAACATAAATTAAACAAGAGCAGATAAGTGTGGCTTAAGCAACTACAACTGCTTATTTCTATGAATGAACAATTAAAGACTCCAGAAAATTGTAAGATGTGTTGGAGAACACAGAAGCAGCACAGATGGGTTAAGGAGAACTTTTTGCTTGGGGATTTGCTTTCCTTTTTGAGGTGCCGGCCTTCTAGTTGGAAAGAGTCCCAGCCTCCCAGTTCTTTGCTACATGGCTCTTTCTATGTGTGACTGTTGTCTAGTGTGCAGAGAGGGTTTAATTAGATGCCAGCATGCTCACTAAAGAGTAAAACACAACCTGCTCTGAAAAGTGTGTCATCTGAAAGTCAATCAGAAAAGCATAACAGTTACACATCCTAAACTGGCCACTTTAAGGTCTAGTCAACTGGATGCTCTTTAGGTTCTGCTGACACTATCTCTGTGTACTCTAGTGAGAATGTAGATGCCCACACACACATACTTACATTTAACCTATTGATATGCAAATGTCAAGTGTCATTGAAGATGCCAAAGGCTACCTCAGATGTTCCTACAGGACTAGTAGACACTACACAGGATCCAGTGTGGACTTCAGACCTTCTGAAAAAGGAGGTGGGGAATAGGCAGAGTCCTCTAGGACTTCTTTAATGGCACTGAGGTTCTGTGTGCAGGCAACAGAATCAAGGTCTGTGTCTAAAAATGGAGCTGGATCACCCCTGAGAAGGCTTACAGCTAAAATAAAGATTTTTACATGTGGCGGAAGAAACCAAAGAAGATGCAATCTCCATAGTTCTGGCGCAACATTTGCAACTCAGTATTGATTATCCATTAAGAGCAACACATAACTAGAAAAAAAAAGAAACACTTATATCACCAAAGAGGAGGAAAAGCAAAGCCTAAGTGAAAAATGATAAAGGCAGACAACCCTTAATTAATTTATATCATAAGATACAGTGGCTTAAGACTTTCATACTGTAAATAAGAAAACAGTGTTAGAAATGGCCTAAACTAAAATAAGACCAAGTTTGAATGAAAACAAAGTGTTCACTGTCTGTCTGATTCAATGGATGAAAAATTGCATTGATCAAATACCTCCGACTTTCCACATTATGTCCAGAAAATGTAATCAGAGTACAGCTAGACTGGAAGATTGCTGCCTGATAAATTCTTTTTTTTCCCCTCTTAATGGAAAATTTAATCTCCATTTTATTCAGTGGTCCAAAACATCCTCTACTTCTCACACCGTGAGGTGACAACAGTGCTCAGCTGTCTTTGGCCTGAATTATGGTGCCATGCCAGAAAGCATCTCAAGTTGCAAAAAGTCTTAAATCAACACATTCTACCACTGCAGAATGAGGAAAAACAGTTTCTAAACCATATGAAACATTTGTGTCTAGCATCTTGTGAAATACCACCCGCTTAGATCAAACCAGTGCAGAGCTGATGGTGACACAGAAACACAATGCATAGAGTGTAGGATGATGTGACTTGAAAATTCATTGTTTCATGATCTACAAAAGACCACTACAAACCCAGGAAGCTGTACTTCAGGCACAGTTAACTTTTCAAACAAAGAAAAAACTGAAAGAAAAATATTGATACTTTGGTTCTGTTATGAGGAAAATAATAATGTCTTTCAGACAAAACCATGCCTTTTGTGAAGGCACTGACAATTTAACTGCAATTTACTACTTGCCTAAAAAATAAAGTATTCCCAAAAAAAACCCCAAAACCAAACCAATCACAGAACTACCAAACAAGCAGTTCTACAGCCAAAAGACTAAGAAAAGGGCAAATCCTGCTGCAGTACTGTGATCTCTCACCATTTAATACAATCCCAAAAGTAAAAATGCCCTTTTTTCCCTGAAAGCCACTGTTCACAGGACATATTACAGAGACTGGGGAGACCTGATTTTTTCCTCCTTCCAAAACTGCTTTTCTGATATATGACCTTGAGAACATTTTGCTTCTGTTACTGCTTCCCCCTCACTTCCAGTTTTTTCCAGACAGAGACGGTTTTAGTGTGCCTTATACAATGGGGCCTCTAGGTGCTATTGCAATGTAAATAGTGGCAGCACAGGTGCAATTGCGAGTGGAATATGGCTTTTATTATCCAGTTACAAGGTCATCGTTGGGTGAAAGGAATGCTGCATAAAACATTACTGAACCATCAGCCTATGGCTGCCTTGCAATTATATAATAATGTTATTTCAAACGCAGAGAAAGTACCTGAGGCTCTCTCAAGCTTGCCAGGTTTGCAGCACTGCAGAGCACCAACATAAAACAGCCACATGCAGGTGTGTATAAACAGATGCTTAAACTGCCAAGGCCTTTCCAATGCTGTCCCTCTTGTTTGCAATTTACCTATTCCTTTTCTCAAGGTTAAGCATCATGACACCTTGGAAGATAAGGAAATATTGTACACAGCTCTGTGGAGAGGAAAGATGAAGGAGGCAGAAATGAAATGGCTGCCTTGGAGTGGCAGAGCTGCAAACAAGACCAGGGTAATCTCCATTCCCTCGCTGTGCTGCGTATCTTGTTTTAAAACTAAAATGCTACCACTTCAACAGCAGTGTCAGTCACACAGTATGGGCTCTGCATAGGCTTTGAAAAACAGGGAAGAGAGCATCAAATGTTCCAGCCCACTTAATTTGAAATCTGCCTATAATAAGCCCTTGGGAACATGTGAAACAGACAGGTCAAATTACATAGTTACACAAATATCAACAGATTTCTGGTATTTAGGGATAAAAGGCTTTGATCTGTTCAATTTAAAAGTGCCTAAAACATGCATATGGTATGCTAAAATCTAACATTAAATGTTTTTCTTTTTGTGTTTTCCAAAAGCTTAGATAGAAACCAATTTTATACAGCATGACAAAACTTTGCCTTAATAACACAAGCATCTATGCACAAGTAATTTGGTGCAGTGTGCCATTGCAAAATATTTTATATTGAGTAAAATGACAGTTCTTATCTAGCTCTTATGCACAGAAGCCCTTAAAGAAACAATGTATTGGCCTTTAAAAGCTCCTCTCTATTCCTCACTTTCCCATCTGTCTTATTTATAGCTCTCTCCTTTTGTAAAGCCCTTCAAGATCTATGAATGAAAAGCACTCATAAAAACTCTTTCCGAGCCAGGGTTTGAAATCAGCAGCACTTATGGATGTTATGCATATGAAGGAAAGACTTTGGTGCAATGTTCCAGTGTTCAAAATCAACCCTACATCTGTGTCCTCATCAACAATTTTGTTTTAAACCACTCAAAGTCTGTATAAATGCATCAAAATATCCTTTAGCCCTCCTCCCACTTATTTTATCAGGCATTTCACTGTGTCCATGAGCAGGGATCCTCTGTTTCCCCTCATTGCATAATGGCTTTCTATGGGCCTCTTTGGTAGCTCCGGCCCTTTTGGAAAGCAGTTTATTCCTCCCCTCTTCTTTCAGCCTCCATTGAGGAGGAGGTCTGTGGCAGGGACTCCATGCCATAGAATGTCAATGTCACAAGTGGCCTTTCTCATGGAAATCAGGCATGGGAGTCCGGCATTGTCTGTGCAAGAAGGAGAGACACTGCTGCTTTTTTTCCTCTCGCTTTCTGGGAGATTATATTTGAACCAATGAGCTCTGGCTCTCAAATGCCTCATGAGTGCCAGATCCTTCCTCAGGACTGATTTCTTCATCTCCTCCCTCACCTAGATTGTTGCACCATCTCCTCTTCATCACATCCCTATAGTTGCTATGGAATTATCTTGATATTTTTAAGATGTCATGGATAAAAATGCCAAATAGGTGGATTTGACGTGAATTTACTCATGCTGAGGTCTGTATTTATCTATCTCAATCTTTGGCACACAAGCACAGGTTACACCATGTGGCCTCCTGGGAGAAAAGAAAGTGCTCTCCTCACTGAACTGGGGGACAACAGGAGCTATAAAGGAAACATCTCTGTAGACATGCCGGTTGTCATATTGATATATCTCTGCTGGCATATTTATTTATGGCCTTCCCAAGAATTTGCTGCTCCAAGTCTTCCTCATAACGTCACTTGAGGGATTTTGTGGACAGATCAGTAACAGAGGCACTGAAATTTTCCATCGTTACAAATATGAAGGCCCAAGTCTTAGTATCTTGAAATGCTGCACAGTGTGGTTGACAGTCACACAGGCCTCAGATGGTTGTCTGGTACACGAGAATGAGGGCATTTCCTGGTTGCTGCTGACTGGCCAAACTCATAGCCCTGCAAGCCAGCCACAGGATCATGGTTTGGAGACTGGAAATCTCCAGAATCATTATGCAAAGCCAGCAGACCCACAAAATGAATCCCTGGGGAGAGCTAGTGTTACCTTCACTGGGCAGGTCAGCACACTGCACCTCTATGAGAGCTACTTTCCACCTCAAAGCTCCTGCCCTGAGTATCACCAAATCGGAGTGCTCTGCTGGCACGCAGTTTTACAATGTCTATCATATGAGGAAAGGTTAAGAGAGCAGGGTCTGTTTAGCTTGGAGAAGAGGAGGCTGGCGGGGGTGGGGGTGGTGGTGGTGGTGTGGGAATCTTATTAATGCTTGCAAATATCTGAGGGGTGTCAGAAAGATGGAGCCAGATTCTCTGCAGTGGTCCCCACTGACAGGACAAGATGTAATGGGCATAAACTTGAACACAGCAAGTTCTACCCTCTACGAGAAGGAACTTCTGCTTTGAGGGCAGCAGAGCACTGGAACAGGCTGCATGGAAACGTGGTAGAGTCTCTTAGGTTCCTACATGACCTGCTTTAGGTCATCCTGCTCTGGTGGGAGGGTGGGGGGAGGGCTGACTTGATGATTTTCAGAAGCCACTTCCAGCCCCCTATCATTCTGTTGTTCTGTGATAGGAAACAAGCCAAGTCACAAATTGACAGTTAAAAAGCTCTAATTCTTGATTAAATCTCTGCCTCAAAATGAGCAAGACCCAGCCCATATATGAATTCACACTGCAGATCCTGGTCTTGCCATGAAAGGATTTAAACTGGTTTGTTAATACCCAGGAAGGAAGGTATCATGCATTTCAAAGGCAGGGAAACTGTATCCATGCCTTTTTATCCACCCTCAGGAAGGGTTTGGTGAATATATCTCAGCAGCTGCTTCTGATGAATATTGCATTGTATTTCTGAATGAATATTTCTTATTAAAAATCCTTTGAAACTATCATTTTGGAGCTCTGACAGATACGTGGCACATATAAAGTACACAGTGTATTCTACATGCAGGGTAGATGAAAGACACAGTGTAACTGCTAATTGATAGTGTATTTAAATAGCATGCCTGCCTTCTTATCTCAGCTTAAAGCCTACAATACGCAAGATACTGTTAACACATGCACACCTTTTATGAAACAAGGAACAAATCCAAATACACTGACCTTGCACAAGTTGTGTGCTGTGCGCACAGAACCTTCTCACAGTTGAAGTATTTAAAAAAAAAAAAAGTGTACATTGTGCACCGAGGCACTGAGATACTGAGATGTGCAGCTTCCCGTATGTTATACACATTACATACATGATATCCATGATAAGTATTTTAGGGAAAATAAAGGGAACTGTCCGTATGTTTCCCAAACAGTGGAAGCATGCTATTAAGTTGTGAGACTGAGGAAGCAGCTTGATCTTCAGGGTGTACTGAAGCACCAGGGGATAAGGAAGAACACTAGAGATGAAAAGGCGCAGGCAAACTGATGGCACTGACTTGGCCTGTGTATGTGCACAGAATGAAAAAGCAGTATTTAATGTTCTAAGGCTTCCTTTCTCCCTCTGGAGAGGGGTGAAGGACTCATTCCTTTGAGGAGTGTATAAGCACATGTCCTCCCTCCTTTGCCCTTATCTTTCCTTCACAGGATTAGAGGCTTTTGCTTTAACACACTTGCTCTGTCCCAGGCTCCACTGCAGCCACGACCAGCATTCTTTTCATTCCTGCTCCCTGTTTCTGCTCCTAGTGACAACATCTTCAATAATTATAGAATGGTGGAGGTTGGAAGAGACCTTACAGATTATCTAGCTCCAACACCCCTGTCACGGGCAGGCTACTTTCCACTAGGCCAGGTTGCTCAAAGCCCCATCCAACCTGGCCATGTACACTTCCGGGGATGAGGCATCCACAACTTCTCTGTGGAACCTGTTTTAGTGCCTCATCACTCTAAAAGTGAAGAATTTCTTTCTTACATCTAATTTAAAGCTACCCTTTTCCAGTTTAAAGCCATTACTCCTTGTCCTAACACTGCATCATTATATCCTCCAAGTTTCACCCATTTTGACGTCCATGCCCCTGCCCCACACTAGTGAAAACTCGCGTTCTCCTACCACTTAGCTGTGTTCCCGTGTGCTGGAAGTGACCTGCGAAAGGGACAGAGACGGAAGTTCAGCTTTCCCTCTGATGTGCTCTCCCGCTAGCTCCACTACCACTCTCCCTTGCACACAGCCCTTATCTTTTAGGGCTTGCAGAAGGCATGCGGTGAACTGCACGTTGGTGGCGGCTACGGCGCGGCGCACTACAGTACAGAGCACGATGTCGCCGGTGTGCGGAGCTTACTGTGCCCACACGCAGCGCACCCGGCAGCCCATATAGCGCACACTCAAAGTGCAAAAGGCACGCCACGCAACCTGCACGACTACGGCGTGCACAGACGAGACGCTGGCCGGAAGCACCTCGGCGAGCACACTCATTGGCCGCGAGTGAGACAGCCTCGCCTCTCCCTGTGGCGCGTGCTGCGTGCTTGCGTGCGTACGTGCGTGCGTGAGGACGGGTTGGGGGAAGGTGGGGACGGCAAGGGCTAGGGGTGGCAGGCGCGCGCGCGAGATGGAAGGGGGCGGAGATTTGTTGCCATGGGAGTGACGTCAAAGTGTGTCGGGGACAGGGAGCCGGAGACACGGAAAAGGTCAAACTAAAGGCGAGGTGGGAGACGCGGCTGCTAGCGGCCCGAGGGCGAGCCGGGCCGGGCCGGAGAGCTTGGTGGGGCCCGCAGGCCGAGCGAGAGAGGTGACTGCAAGCAGGGTCCGCGAGCAGGCCGGGGCCGGACGAGGCAGTCCTGGTGAGGAAGCTCCTGAGCTCCCCTCGATTCAGCTAGCCGCCCCCCGCCGCCTCCCCTCACAGGTATGGGGGAGCGGCGCCCCGACGGGGCCGCCTAACTGTGCAGGCGGGCTGGGGCTGGGAACAGGCCGTGGCCTCGGGCGGCGAGCGAGGCGCGGGGAAGTGGCCGGGGCCCTGTCCGCGGCTCTAGGGCGGTAGGACGGGGGCAGGGGAGCGCCCTTCCTGTTCCGAGGGGCGGAGGAGTGCTCTGGGCAGCGGAGTGTGGGGTAGATTTGCAGGTTACCATTCCCCAGCGACGATCAGTGAGCTAAGGAGGGAGCTCCCTGCTCCCTTGAGCTTTGCGGAGTGGGACGGGGCTCTAAAGGCGAGGAGAGCAGCTCGGCACCGTTCACTGTGTCTTCCCTCCCTGTGCCCAGGGTCTGTTTCATACCGTAGAGCCCTTGGGGGCTGTGCGCCCTCCATCACCGTGCTTTGACCTCTGTGACCTGAGAACAGAAGTTGGCCTTTTATTTTACCTTTTTTTTTCCCCACTCTCTCTGTTTTTTTCTTGTGGGCTGTAGGGACTTCTGCCCCCCGCCCTGGCCCCCAGCTTTGCATAACTTGTCTCCCGAGTTGACTGTCCCTTCATCCCTGCACTTTGCCCTTGCCCGGTGGTCTGTAGCATGAGTGTAAAACTATTCAAGGACTGTTTTTTGTTTCTCTAGTGAGAGAACTGAATCACAAACAAGGCAGACTACCCAGTAGTCTGTGTATGTGTATATATATATGTATCTATCAGTCTCCTTTTTTTTTTTTTTTACCACATCAGTGCTGTGCTGAAGTATCATTCTTTGATAAATCACTCCCAAGGGCCTTGTTCTATTTTTTTTTTTTTTTTAAACCCTGTAGTGAAGTTGCTGTTAGGATGCAGAGTTTGAATGCCACTAGCGGTCTGTTGTCTCTTCATGTTTAAGGAAAAATTTATAGCAGCAGCAGTGACTCATTAATAGAAAGTATTAGTTGTGTGAAGGCAAAATCAGATGAAGTTTCTTACTTTACCACAGATCTATTCTGTGACCTTGGATCAGTCTTTCTGCACCAGGCCTCAATTGGCTTATGAATTGGGAATAGTGACGTTTTCCAAAAATGTACTGTGAATAAATACACTGACTGTGAAATGCTTATCTGCTATAGTAATAGCAGGTAGCTAGCAATGTTATTTTGACTATAAAAGGATAGAGGCTCTAACCAGGGTGCAGTTGTTTTGCTTGCAGAATTTTCCTGTAGTAGCTGCTGTTGGGTGAAAATAGGCACTTACTCAAAGAGATGTTTAATAACCTGGGATATTGCATGATCTGAAATAGTCATCTTATACTTAACATTTTTACAGAGTACACTGATATGCTTTGAAAGAGCTGCCATTCCACAGCGCACATAGTTAGTAGGTGTGTTTCCCTTCTGTTTGTCTAGAACAAAGCTGGTGTCCTCTTCCACTGCTAAGGAAACCTTGTGAATTTCTAATGTGTTGATTCTCTCTGACAGTTAACTTCTCCGAGCTATTCGATCTTAGATTTGGTGTTTTGGTAGGGAACTGGAAGAGAGGTGTTCTGATAGAGTTGATGTGATGAAGAAATTACTTTTTGGCACAGGTTTGTGACTTGCTATGATATCCTTCAGTTGTACTTGCTGGGGCTGGGTAGTTGCATTAACTCCATGCTATCTCAGGTTGTCTCAGTATTTGGAAGAATATACTAAAGGGACTGACAGTAAGTTGATGGCATGTAATGAAAAGTAAATTGGGTAGTTCAGTTTTAGGAATGGTATTTTCCTTCTCACCTTGATGCTGTCTATAGAAATTCAAATGTTTAAGTATGCCATAGGCAAAACTCCCAGTGCTGTAATCCTAGAACTGTTAAGGGGTTACCTGTTGTGGTTCATTCACTATTGTGAAGTAGCATGCAACTACTGCTGTAACAGGTGAAAGCAGCCAGGCGCAGAGCTGGTAGCTGCTGCCGCTGTGCATGCTGGCCTGAGTGAACTAACTTTTGTCTTTACAGTTTTGGTTTATACTAACTTGTGCAGATTGTTTCTCGCTCTCCTTTTTTTTTTTTTTTTTTTTTTCTTTTTTTTTTTTTTTTCCTGTTTTGTAGAAGGGATTCACCAGGAAGAAGCACTGACTGCCTTAGGGATTTTTTTAAAGTAACTTGATCTGTGCTTTTTCACTTGAGTCTACTCAAGTTAATATGAAACTTTCTTAATCAGTTTTTAACATTAAATAGGAAAGCTGTTAGGTATTGAGAAGGAGGTATGCACCACACAGTTGGGGCTGTTTTGGTTTTTTTTCTTTTCAACAGAACTGAAAGCTGCTCTGTTAAAATGACACTTCATTGTTAAGTCATAAGAAGTAGGTGCCCTGGAAAAACCAAATACTTTTAATTTATTCAAACAGGGCTTACTGAGTAACTAAGTCTCATTGACCTTAGTAGGTTTGCAGAGGTTATATTTTAAAACAGATAAGTTGTGCTTGGACTATTTTTTTCAGTAAGTACTTGTGTACATAATTACATGTTTTTTCCAGTTCTCCATTACATATTCTGTTTTTCTTTAGATTCCTGCTTGCAAGTGGTACAGTAAATCTAGAATATTCTTGGATTTTTTTTTAATCTCATCTTTAATATTTGGAAGAAACATGGGGTTTTAAAAACAAGTTCTTTTTTAAGATCTCAGTAAAATAGAGCAAACTGTGAGGTTTTGCAAACAGCTAGAAAAACCATGTTTAGGATCAGAGAAACTTGGCCAGTGCAGCGTGAATGTATGAGTGACATCAGCATTTTCCTGAGCCATTTCTGCTATTCACTTCTGTTGGTTCCCAGCAGTGCCTTGTGTCTTATGTAAGCTGTACATCCTGTCCTGCTGTTCTCATGCATGAAAATTCATTGGCATTATCTTACTGTAGGTTTTAAGAGCTGGATAGTTACTGGATGCTTGTTGTCTCAAATGTCTACATGCAAATTTCTTAAAAGCATGCTAAAGAGATCTGTGCCAGGAGCCATAATACTGTCCTTCTAGGAGATATCAGAGGAATAATTTAGGAATAAGACACAACTTGCTCTACTCCTTTTGGTAATGGGGATTGTAACTGAAATAACGTAGCTATGGAGATGATCGTGAGAGAGGTTTTACTGGACAGAAGTCTTACCTGTGTCTTACAGAGATGAAACACTAATGCAGTTTTGAGGACTGGTGAGAAAACTGCTTTAAAAACCAAAGGACTAAAGTTTCACCAGAAGCTTCAGTGCTGCTAAAACCAGAAAATAAAGGTTTTCATATACCATTACTCTGCACTTCTTATTGCAAAGTCTTTCCGAAGGCATAATTCTTCTCATGGTGATACTTCAAACTCTTCTTGTAGTTAGCATTTAATCATACATAAGGAAGATACTGTCAATTACTGGGTGAAATTGAAGCAAACCTTCTGAAAATCCAACATTCCTTCTGTGTTTTTTGCTTGCTAAATCTAGCTGAAACTTGCTGACATAAAAACTTGTAGTGATGCACTGTTTGTAGTTTAATTCCAAGTAAGTTGGGCACATTCTTTGAATAATATATAATGTTTCATTAAAAAAAAAACCAAAAAAACAAAACGTGATTCTTAAATATACTCTAGTCTCTTGTAGTGCTCTATTGGTGAGAGTGTGCCAAATTCCTGCTTGCCTGTCTTGGTGAACATAGTTGGCCTTGTCTGGCTTCATGGGTTCTTTTGAACAGCTGGAAAGTTTCCTTATGCAGTCATGTGCATGACTGTAGAAGATGTATAGCTCAGCAGTGGAATCATATACAGAAGGGAAGAAGAGTTGGAGAAGTGCACCTGGAGAGGAGTGCTCATGTGGCTTGTGGAAGTAGAGAGTTCATTTCCCTTCCACAAATGATGTGTGCCATACTGCAAGAAACAATTTTTCATTGTAATAGAGAAGCAAGTGGAATATAAGACTTGACAAGGAGACTGGTTATCTGAAAAGGAGCAGGTGCAGTGCTTTGACACTTAAAAGTTAAACAAATTCCTGTAAGTGAGCTGTTCTTGCAGAGTTAAATATATTGGCAAAACATCTAAGAGCAGCTTGAATTTTCATTTTGAGTAGGGAATTGAATTATCATTATTGCTTTTATCGCACAAATCTAGGAATGCATGTGGTTTTGTTATTTTTGAAGGATATGCAAATCTGGTTTTAAACCATATGCAGGAAAATGGACAACAAAGCAGTTGTTTTAGAGACTCATAGCAGCTCTGAGTAAACCTTGTTAAAAAGTTACTTCTAAACACCTACTGGGCATACATTAAGGATTCCATTATGTTGTATCTTACTGCTTTACAGATAGTTATGTGAATATGAAGGTTAACTTACGTTGTCACAAACCTTTCATCATCTTCATCATCAGCACCATCATCTATAGCCCTTTCATTCTGTAGATGTAGGCAAATAAAATGTAGTCTAGATGCTTGAATCTCCTAAAATATTTGTAGGAAACTTGGCTCTTGGAAAAAAATTCCTACAGGATGCAGTCCATATCAGGTATTTTGCTACTTAAAAAAACAAAAGAACAATTTGTTTTGTTTGTTTGTATGTAGAGAAACATGAAATGTCTTTGTTACTTCCTAAATTTCCAAATGATAACAGGAATTTGCAGGTTCATTTGTACTTAAATGTTTTGTTGAAAGCCCTTTTTTACTTTTTTCTCTAGCAGAGGAAAGAAGAAACAAAACAGTGCAGTTAATATATTCATGAGCTCTTAGCACAGAAGTTCATGGTGTAAATCAAAAAAGCCAGATGGAGTTTTAAAGCAACTGTCATGTACAACTTAGGAGATGAACATTCCTGATACTAATAAAAGGGCCAGATTGAAACCACATAATTAATCCCAGCATCCTTTTCAACACATGATAAGATTTGGCTTGTAACAGCCTTGGAGTTAATGGAGACAACTGTCAAGTTCTATGAACCAGTGGATTGTTTGCTTAAAATAAAAATACCTGCCTGTGTATTCCTGTACATATCTACTGGGGATTACTGCTCATGCTACAGTTTAAATGGGCAAATAAGTGTGGATAGTGGCTGACTTGGTCTCACATCTGTTTCCTGTCTTATATCTGTAAATATATGCATTTACATATTTAATAGTTTATCTGCATTCATAAAAATATTTCTATATATCTAAGAACAGGAAATGAGTATACATAGAGCTTTTTAAGTGTTACATGACAAAATGTTCTCTTCATTAGAGTTGTCTTGAATGTAAGATTGGGGAGCCCCAGGAACCATCTTGCAATTAAGTTTATAATTCACTGTACGTATCAGTGACCTGGAAGAGCTGTGCAGGAAGGTGCTGGGAAAAAAAAGCTTATGAGATTGCACAGAGTCTGTGTCAGAGACAGACAGGAGGAAGAGTAGGCAGATGGCAGTCAGTACAAAACAGGTGAATAATCAGATTGAGAACAAGCTGAATAGACTGTGCAAGTGAGTATGTGTTTGCATGCTGCTTGCATTTGTGGTTTAGTTAATGCGATGGGGATTTTTGCTGTTTTGACCTATGAAACAGAGAGGTAAGAATCTAACTGGAAGTGTATTTATGGTGAAGGCATGGTTGCCTTTGTCAGAGGGAATTTCTGGGGTGGATAGAAAGATCAACACTTTCAGAACTGCTTGGCCTAGAAAAACCTTAAAAAAACCTGTTCAGTTTTGTAGACTTCACCAGCAAATTTATTCAAATCTGGTGCGCATAATAGGCAATAATACCAAAATTGTCTAAAATCTTAGTGCCTAGATAAATTTGTCATTGTGCAGCACATATGTAGTTCTTCATTTTAAATGATCTAGAAGCTAGCAAGACACATTTGAAATAATTCAAGTACATATTTTATTTTATCTGGTTTGTTTGAAAACTTTTTTGGTAGCTGTTTAGTGTAACTGTCCATTGCCTGGCTTGTTGATCTTTTCCAGATTGCTGCTTGAAGGCACTGTTGGGAGTGGCAAAGGTACAAAACAAAGGGATGGTCATACCGATGAGCGATTGATTCCATAACACCTAGAACAATGTGAAGGATTATAAAACAAAAAAAAAAACAAAAACAGAAATAGATTCTTGATTCAAAAATATCATACTAGCAATATATAATGAGGGATTCGCACAGAAGAGAGTGTATTGAGATTCTTTTGATCAGTTTATCAGTAGCTCTGTCAATACAATACAAGTACAATCTCAATCTTTCCTATTTATATTTGTTCCAAATTTTCCCTTTTTTTTTTTTTCTCCTTTTTTTCCATTTTTTTTTTTTTTCTCTCCAGAGAGTTTGGTGAGTTTAAACAGCAGTGAACTGGTTGAATTGAAGAATGCCCTGCTACCTAGTAAAGACTCATTGCTTTGTCTGAGCTGGCACTTCAGGAGAAAAAGCACAGCCCACGCTGCAATTTAAAATTTCATTAGTACAGATGAGTTTTCTATGCCTGAAGTTACCCTTTAATTATACCAGTTTGCTCCTTGTATACTGTCATTTTAGGATGCCTTGGTCTGAACACCAGCAAAGAGTTTTAACAGCACTAGAAAGTTGAGGAATTAGGCCTATATTTCTGCAGAAATGAAGATTAGAAATATAAAGGAAGAAAGATCAAAATATTCACAAGAAGTGCCCTTGATAAGATTGTTTCATGTCTGAGGGCATGTTGAGTCCTGGGGGAATAAGGAAGCTAAGCCACTAAAAGGCTGTTTAATTCTCATGTTTCACACTGAATCAACACAGTGTTAGATATCAAAGTGGTATTAGTGGAATTTGTAAGAACGTGGGCAGTTTACATAAAGAATATAGAAATAAAATAAGTTAATCCAAAACAAATCTTCTGCTGTGTCAGAGCAGCGTGGAGAACGGACATTGGAGGCTTAATAAATCAAATATTGGTGTAATAAATCAAAATGCCAGATGAGCCTCAGAGGACTTTCTTCATTGACTTCATTGTTTTCTCTGTAGATACAGCACAGTTCAGCCAAATGCAGGGTCGTCATTCTTCAGCAGTTCAAAGTGTTTCCAAGTGTTCTGAGGACAGCACTTTTCTATGCATTACCTTAAGCTGCTCATTTCATTACACTGAGTACTTATATATGCAGAAATCACAGTGTGAGTTCATAGTTTTGGGTGAGTGCTGAAGTACGTTGTGTATTGATAACCTACACAAAAGGGCTTAAATTTGTACCTTCTAAAAATTTCTGTTTCCCAAAGCTGATGCTTGGTAACAGAAGGTGCTGTGCTAACGTTCTGCAGCTCGGCAGAAGATTCTTCTTATTGCATGAGCTTCCTAAGCATATATCTCAAACTTCTTGGGGCTGCTGGCCCAGTGTATTTTTTTTCTTTGTTTAACCTTCACCAAACTCTCTCCTTTGCCCATATCCTCAGTACCTGGCAAACGCAATAGTGAAACAGGAGAAGAGTTTAGTAAGACAGAAACTGGAAATGAGGTTAAAAGTATAACAGGCTGAAAACTGTTGTGGTTTAAGCAGATGGTTACCTGTCTAGCTCTCTAGCTGCGGTTACCCGGAATTTCTAAGGCATATGTCAGCTGTTGAACCTGGAGAGCCAGTACTCTTGGCAATAGTCTTGCAGACATGTTACCTTTGATTAGATATTAAGGTTAAGGCAGTGTTTTCAAGAGGTTTTTCTTGATGGTGATTCTATGAGCCTAAATCTCAGATCTCCCTGGAGGTTAACGACATCTACATTTTCACGTAGCCCTTAGCTATGGGATAACTAAGCTGTCTGCTGAAAGGATCAAGCACTTTCACTGGAACATTGGGAATGTTCTGGTATCAGGGAAGCTAGTTCTTCTGCAACCTGTCCTTCATGTGTTCTGAATATATCAAGGGAATATTTCAAGGAAATACCAAGGAAAGCTAAGGTAACTTAAGAGCTTTATGGAGGTTGGTATGCTGTATCTCTAGTCTTTATAGCAGAAAACTGTGACACCAAACAGAACTTGTCATGTTTGGAACTTGGATCAGCTGTGAATTAAGGCAGATTCTTTAATAAGGAATCTTGTGATATTTCTTCACACTATATGCTGTCTATTTTGATTCTTCTACTCAACTTTTTATTTAAATTAGTCTGTAACTTGAAAAATTAGTTGCCACATCTGATCTAGTGCTTCTAATATCAGCTACTACATTTGTTTTGTAATTAATATCCTCAGATATTATGTGATTAAACATGATTGTCTGCTGTCATATTTTTCATTGATTTTAGCCTCTATGACTGCTTTAAGTGCAAAAGCCTAGTCAAATCTTTACAGTGTTGGTGGTTTGTTTGTTTTTTTTTTCCTGGAATATGGTGACAAAATTACTTCTCTTGGTAAACATACTAGTTGGATCAGGAGCTCCTAAGCTGGTGGTTCAGTTAAAAGTCAATTATGCCAAATACTAACTAGAAGAAGTAAAACCTTAGGAAAGTAAAATGAATCTATGTACTCAAACATCCCTTGTTTCTAACAAACTGATTAAAAGGGTGATTGTGTATATTAATATGAAGTTGTGTACTACAGTATTGGAGAGAAGTACTGTTTGATTTGTTGCTCCTTCTTACACAATAGAAATTTCAGTGCTAAGTTCCTTATTGTTGTAGTTAATGGTACCTGACCTCTTGCTTATACATAAATTAAGAAATAAGACCTTTATTTGCACAGCTTGAATTGCTGTTATGTGCAGTATTACTTTTAAATTTCTCCTAAAATACGAGGCACCCCAATAAAACTAAACCTCTGTTGCAATTCTTAAAGACACTTAATCAGTAATTATTTTTTCTTTTTGTAAAAGGGGAACGTTCTCCTGAGTTACCTGTTTTGGATGAAAATATGAATATTGTTTTCCTGTTGATTTATTGGTACACTGCAGATCTACTGTTGCAGAATTTTCTTGGCTAGTTTAGACAGCTTATAATGTGCTGTTAACTTGAACTATGTGGCTATCTGCTTCAGTCATTCCTTCACCCATTGTAGTATCAAGAAGTTATTTTAGCTGTCTAGTTAATCTTTGCATAGGTAGGACTTTCAGAGGCTGAAGGACTGTAGTGTACAAGTTACTGGTAACTCTGTTTCCTGTCTTTTTAAAACTACTGCTTTAAATTGGAGAATATAAGTAGTTTGAGGAATTCTACTTGCAAACAGTGTTGTAGTTGGAATTGCAAAAGATTAAATGCGAGAATTCATTTGCCTATAGAGCTTGACAAATACTGCCATTTATGGTACTGTCCTGCTTGCACTTAAGTAGAGTCTAAGGCAGCTGACCTTTTTTGTGGTTTTGTGGAAGGACAGTGAGTTTTAGTCTGGTTGATACTTGAATTTGTTTAGTACAAAGCTTTTATTTTCAGCATTTCCTGAAGTACACCTTTATTGGTGCCATCATACAGGTTAACTTCTATTTAACTATTTTCACAGAACTTGTGCTAGAAATGCTGTGGTTGTTGCTTATTACTTTAGTAGCAGTTATGTTTTAATTCTTAACATAAAAAGAAGATTACAAACTGCACATGAAATTGATTTTTAGTCTTTACAAAATAATTGATTCCTTAGAGGAATTTCCTGATGTTTTTGCAACATTTCTGTTGAGCTAATGTGTTCTTTACTGACCTTTGCTTGAGATACGTCAGGTCCAAAAAACTGGCTGAGAGTTTTCATTTGGTCACTCAGATTAAAAAGCAGAAGGATCACAGAGTCACAGAACAGTAGAGTTTGGAAAGGACTGCAGAAGATCATCTACTCCAACCCCACTGTTAGAGCAGGACCACTTACGGTAAATCATGCAGGAACATGTCCGGGTGGCTTTTTGAATGCCTCCAGAGATGGAGACTCTACAACCTGTACAAGAAGTTATGGGTGTCTGTAACAATGACCTTCAGTAACTTGTCCAACACTTGCAGGTAAGCAGCGTAGAAGTGGTTGAGGAAAACAGTTGATGTGGTCAATCTCAAAACACTTGCCTATCCCAATTTCTTTGGCTTGTGAAAAAACAATTGGAAGTGATGATAGCTGTTGTGGAAAGCTGAATGAATATATATTTCACCAGGTGAAACAGGTCTTAAGGATCGTAGCATACTTGCCCTTCAGACCACTTTTAGGGAACATCATCAGTGTTATGAACAGAGTGTGGCAGAATTCCTGTGAAGAGCCACGCATTTACTTATTTCTGTAAACACATTATTGTTCACATGTAAATATGATTACTTCAACTTTAAAAAATATTTTTGGCTCTTTGTTTTGGGGAGATACTTGGCTTTAATGAGTTTTGATTTGGGGCTCACTTTAAAACCCTGAAAAACTTGAGTTGATAATGTAAAAAATTAAGATTTAATGATGGTTTTGTGTGGGAGCTCTACCTTTGGCCTTGGCTTGCATCTCTCCTGCAAACTTTTCTGCAGAGCTGTACCCTTGACCTAATGAAGTAACTAATGATCACGTGTTGAGTAGCTGGCCAGCCACCAAAGGAGGATTGAACCACAAACTTGGTTAGAGGTTTTCACAAATATTTTTCAGTAATATTATTCAGGAAAATATTATACTGCCAAGTTCTTCAGGGGAGATTTTGCCTTAGGTGCTTGAGATGCTTCTGACTACTCAGAAACATTTCTGTTTATTCTTGCATTCTTTTGGTTTGTCTTTGCCTCTCCAAGGTCAAGATGCTTTGTGGGACTCATCTGTACTGTCCACATACCAGCAGGTGGAGCATTGGTAAGATAACATAGAATTCTAACTCCCTCCAGCATTTAGGAAAAGTGACTACTGTTTAAGTCCTGCTTAGTTGACTTCTGTGGAGGTTGAGTCTGGTGGTTTGGCACAGAAGTCTGTGGGAAGAGCTCCATGTGAACTTGAAGTGTTAACAAAAAAAAAATGGTAAAGGACAGTTTTCAGACTTGTGGTTGGGGTTCACTTTGATGCAGATAGTGAAAGGCAACTACTTGTTCCTCTGCTGGTTTTTTTTTTTCAAATGTGATGTTTCCCATTGCAAGGCATGGAAATATTGAAGCTATGTCTAAATGGTTTTAAAGTTGAGACAGCCTATAAAGGAGCATGATTTTGCCAAATGCATTTTTGTTGTTGTTGTTCACTGTCTCTTTATGTACACCTCACTCACTACTATACCCAAGTCAAAATGTTGGTACCAGAAACTATCTTCTTTTTCTGGGAGGGTGGTGGGAACAGGTTTTTGTTGTGGTTAAACAATTCCCCTATATTAATTTCACACCCAAAACATGCACCAAACCCTTCCTGTTGGTGCTTAGGATTCTTCCCATCCAGTAACTGATATGACCTACCTGCTGTAGCAGAAAACTGATCTATTTTTTTTCTTCCCTTTTGCAGGATTAGCTTTCAGCTAATATAGTAATATAGTGGTTGTCCAAGTAACTTGCATCATTAAATTATAACATTCCTGTAACAGTGGAAACAGATCTCTTAGCTGGAAGACAGGGATCAGGACTACTCTTTTCCCCAACAGCACTCTTACCATATTCAATTGAAGTCATCCTGAAAGTGCACTACTAGTCAGACACTGCAGTGTGAATAATCATGTTTGCAGAACGGTTGTTGTGCAACAGCCTCCCTCATTAAGATAATGATAAAGCAATACTAAATTACACTGAAAGGTACTGTGCAGCTTTCTGTTTGAGGTGTGATGAAGATCTCAGCTGCACGTATTGTTGCATTCATGCATGACTGTATAGGTGGAAAACATGCATAACATTTAAATGTTTTGTTTCTGTAACTTAAAATGCAGCTAATAAAAGTGGCTTCAGGATTAATTTAGGAATAACTTCATTCTCTCCAGAATGCCTATCACTGTGGACTGTGTCTTTGCTGCTGGTCCTGATGAACGTGCAGATCAGCTTCATTTGCATGAAACAAAATAGAAAAGTGTGCTTCTAGACTTGGCTAATGCATTTGGTTTATGGCTATTTAGACCATAGGTAGGACTAGAGCTCGTTCTGAAGTGCCATCCCCTGTGAGATACGTGGTTTGAGTATTGTCTTCAAGACAAACGGTTTTGTTTTGCATCTGATTTGGCAGTGTACTACTCACTAACATGGCCATAGGTTGTTTTTTTGGTGGGTTTGTTTGTGGTTTGGTTTTTGTTTGGTTGTTTTTTCCCAGATAAATACATCTGTTTGTTACCTAGGGGGTGTGAAGAACACCAGTTAATGCAAGGAAGAGTTTGTTTTAGCTACTACGCTGATTGATGAAATTGAGTACCTCTCATTTTTATTTAGAAACTTGTCGACAGCATGAGACAATTCAAGGTTTACTGAACCAAGAATACTCAAAAAGCAGAATTTTAATATCAAGTAATAGTCTAGATTCTTCCTTCTCTAAGCTGTTCTGTCTGTGTTGAATTGTTGCTTTTATCTGTGAAGTCCTAGGAGTGACTTGTAGGAACCAGTCGTACACCTCTAAGTTGGTCCTGAACTGTTTACTCCAATTGGCTTAATTCTCATTATCAATAAAGCTCTGCATTTGTAGTGTAACAAAAGAACAGTATGATGGATCATACTGTCTGTCTTCTATATTTAGTTGTGATTTCAAAACCAAAATGAGACTTGCTAGGGAGAAATAAGGCACTTAAAATCTGTAGCCTATTCTTAAATGCAAGGCATCCAGGTGTCCTTATGTAATGCTTAAGTGACACTTCTAAAATTTCATGTTGATTATGTCTTCTGGGAAACATTCTACAGGCATTTTTAAATTAGAGGGAGCTTTTACAAGCTAAGTGAAAATATCTTTCATATTGCCCCTTCTTAAAGATTCTGGCATAAAATTACAATCTTGAAGGTTGTTTGTGGTTTTGGTTTTTCTTTTTTTTTTTTTTTTTTTTTTTTCTGGAAGAACACTGAGTGATCTATAGAGGTGACCATAGAATAGTATTTGGCAGCATCTTTAAATTCAGTAGACTTAGGTATGCAGTTTCTATTTTCACCAGTTTATTTTTTTAATTATTTGGCCCAAGCTGATCAAAATAGTTTTAACATTAAATATTTGTGATTTCAGCACTATTGAAGCTGCTAGCACTATAATCTATTGATAACACCTGGCTATTTATAGGAAAGTCTGTACTGATGTCATCTGTGGATAATTCTTTTTCCAAAGGCTTATTGACTTGATGTCTGAGGATAATTATATAAACAAGGCTATAATTGCTGGAAGCATATCACAGGAATTAATGAGATCATGGAGTTGCAATTACAGTGGTCAGAAGAGATGTCTGGAGGTCTCTGGTCCAATCACTTGTTCAAAACACAACTCTAGCTACCATTTGGTGGGATCAGCCTCTACTTTGTCCCACTAAGCTGTTAAGACCCCAAAGGACAGAGAATTCACAACCTCTCTGGGAAGCCTATTCCTGAGCTTCACCATGCTCCTAATGGAAAAGGTTTTATCACATGTCCAACCTGAATTTTCCGTGGTGCCTTTTGCGGCCATTGCTGCTGCTTATCCTGTCAGCTAGTGCTGACAGAGTTTGTCTGAACTGTCTCTAGAGTTCCCAACTTGGTAGCTGTAGGCAGAGGAAACAGGCCCATCTCCCTCAGTCTTTCCCTGTGGGTAATGTCCTTGAGGTCCCAGCCACCTGGGTAGCCAGGACTGGACCTTTCCTTCCCTGCAGTTCACTCTGGGGTTTACCTTCTCTGCAGTGAGATGTCGGCTCACTTTTCAGTTGACTTTTGCCCCAGGAGCTGGGCCCTTTCCAACCAGGCTGTTACTCATCCAGCCCTCCCAGCCTGTGCTGGTGCATGGGATTGTTCTTCCTTGGATGCATAGCTTTGAGCTTTTTTCTTCTTGAGCCTAGTAAGTTGTTTTTTGTCCCTATCCTCAGGTTTATTCTAGCCTGTCTGTGTTGGCAGAAGTGCTGCCATTCACTGTGTCATCCCTGTCTTCTCTGCCCCCTTCCACTTTACCACCACCTGCCTGTTAGCTGAGAGCATACTCTGTATCATCTTCCTGGTTGTTGAAGAGTTTTAGACTCCTGTGTTGACTCTGAGGGTTCTCCTTGGCAGCTTGCAGCAGGATATTCAGGCATTGGTTGCAGCCATGTGAGACAGAGACCTGACGAGTTTTCCAGTTCGGCTTCTTTATGTCCATTGAGCTTGGGCTTCCTGTCACGTCCGACTCGACCCAGGAGGGAGGAGGGGAAAAGGGAGTGACTCAGATTTGATGATTTTGCTTGAGTTGAATTAAGGAGGCTTACACTATAGAGAAAGAGATTTAATTAACTGCCTGACTAAAGTTACATGTGTGTGTGTGTATAATGAGCCTAAAAGAAAGGGGTAGAGGGAGTTAGGCAGACTGTGTAAAGATTTGGATCACCACCCAGTGTTCCAATGATGTCTTGCCTTCTGCATTTGTTGGGTCTTCACTGGTGGGTGCACATCTACCAGTGTGTTCAAGGCCTTTTTATTCCCTGTCAAGAGAATTGTTGTTTGATTGCTCCATGAAGTATTCCTTAATTTACTGGAAGGCAGCTGTGGGGAGATATTAATAACCCAATATGAATTATGATTGTTAATATATCTATGAATATTAATTTTTATTATTAATATTTTAAAAATCAGGGAAATTCCCTCATTATTTGGATTTTCGGTTGACAGGAAATATTTGCACAAAGGATATTTATTAACACAGAATTAAACAGTTTAAACAATCAGAACTTGGAAAAATAGGAACGCAAAACAGGGAAAATTGTAACTGTGCTGCAGAGGCTTAGCATTAACCCTAGCACATGGTACTCACGATGCCTTGGATCCCTGAGTACGTTTCCTGTATAGGAACGCTTCCAAAACTCACGATAATGATCCTGTGGTAAAATACAAAATATTCCAGGCAGAGGGGAGGAGAGAGAGAGAGACAAGCTGCTGCTGAGCCAGTGTAAGCTGCAAACACGTGGCCACCTCGATTCCCAGTTTAATGAGCCGCTAAGGGGTACTGCTTCCTGCTGTGCAGGGAAGGCTGTCTGTGTAGAAAGGCTTGTGTAGAAAAGGCAGCGGCTTCTAAATCACTCCCCCTTAAATAGACCAATTTGAAAATTAAACTGGCCAATAGGCATTTAGCATCCTTGTTCTGCCCAATGCATTCAAAGCTCCGTGCCTCATGTGACCACGCAGGCAGGTTGAGGGGCTGCACCATACACCTGACACGTGGTGCTAAGCTCCTAGCCTCAAGGCTTCGTTTTGTTCATCTACTACAACTTCCGGACCCTGAACAGAAGGAGAATGAGCAAGGGTTTAAACTAGCCTGGCAGGATTTATGCCTTACCAGGACAGCAGCGTCTCCCAGTGTGCAGATGTGCTAAGAGGAAAAGGCAGTTTTAACCCTTTCCACCAATTGAGTTGGGGGTCATAAACACCCTCTATTTTACTGCCTCTTGCACAGTGAGCAGCATACTTCCTTATCTCAGTGGAACAAATACTAATGTGGCAAGAGGGGAAGGCTGTCCTTCCTCCAATGCATTCCAGACCCTGCCTCATGTAGTGTTTGAGACCCTAACTCATTTCAGTCAATCTGACACAGGTGAGACTGGTGGCACAATGTTTCTAAAGCTGTTCCTAAGTCCAAGTATGTTATATAGTCATTCAGTTTTCATCCACCAGCCCTTCATGTGAGGTTGGTCTTTGATAAGTCTTTAACTGTTCATGATTATCTTTTTGTCATCTTCAAAAACTAATTCCAAATGAGTTTGTCCCATGTGCCTTCTGGAATTTGGTGAGGGCTCTCTACCTCTGCTTTTGACTTTCTCAGATGTGTGTGTGGTGGTTCATGTGCTTATCAGGAATCTTCTGTGAATACTCTGACTTTTTTTTTTTTCAATAGGATACTGGTAAGCCTGTCTGGAATACAGTAGAGGAAGGCTAATGCATTTGGTACTTGGTAAGCAAAACTTTAAAGTCAATACGAAAATCAAAGATTATTTTCAGAATTTATAAACCAGTTTTCTGCCAAAAGCCACTTCTGTCTTCTCAAAAAAAACGAAGCCAAAACAAAAAAACCCCACACCCAAACAAAAAAATCATATCCCAAACCACAATCAAACAATCAAAAACTGAGTACCTCCTCTTATTGTAGTGCAGTAATTAAATTGTAAATGTTACATTGCTCCCAGTAGGGAAACATGACTCAAATTTGTCATATTGGCATATCTACAGACTAGGAAAGTCTTTTTTTTTTAATTCTTATTTTGTACAAACTATTGAAGGGGGTGGTTTGATTAAGGAGGTTTTTGAAAGAGGGACTATGAAAGTAGTAGTTTTCTAATGGTATTTGTCAGATCTTATCTAGGATTAATTTGACAACACGGAATGATGTTTTCAAAATGAACTGTTTTGCCAGCACATTGTCTGTTTCAAATTGCTGTCAATAAATCCTGAAAATTATTTTCCAAAGGGAACTTGACAAAATCTACATGTTAAGTAAAGATAATCATTCTAAGAGTAGTTCAAAGGTGCTTTGTGGTACTTTATGTTGTATGGTTTTTGAGATGGTTCATCCTAAAGTGGATGCCATGATTATATACTGTTGTGGACAGTTTCCATTGTGGAAGCAGGTTGTATGTGTGTACTTGAAAGAATGGATCACTTGGATACTACTGCAAAATAAGTAAGTTAAATGGAAAAAAAAATTAATTGTGCATAAGGAAAAAGGTGCTTTGTAAAACCAGGTGCCACACACTTAGTTGATATTCATGACTTGTATGTTTGCTGGATTGAGCTTATTTCCTTTGGAGTAAATAAAAAATGGTACATGTTCTAGGAGAAACATTAGGATTGTACTGGTGTACAGATCACTTCTCAGTCAGACATGCTCAGGATTTAACAGTGGAGGAGTTAAGCTCATAATTTACAGGAAGGGAAATGCACAATAACAGTCTCCAGACTCTGCTTATCAAAATTAAGAATGACAAATTTTGTCATATATGCAGCTTACTTGTTTGTAAGGATTGGAGTATGTTCACACAGGATTACCCATAAAATGGGAGTATTTATTTTGGTATTGCCTATAGATCTCTTAGTGCCCTGACTTACAGCAACTTTTCCAGCAATAGATTTAATTGTTGGACTGATTGTTTGCTGAACACCACCACATGGGTAGTCTAAGGTGAGAAAGGAACTTTGCAGTATGAATATCTCCTTCAAATTCTCAACTTGTTTCCATCAGAGAGTTAGGGAACTATTGCTGGCAGCTGATATCACTAGAGAATTATGAATGCAAATGAGAGTGAAAAGTCACTAAGTGAATGACTGTGTTAAATGTGTTATTGATTTGAGTCTGCTAAACCAGACTCAATTGATATCCACTCAACTACAAAACAAAACCACCAAACACCTAGCCTAACAAATGACATATTCATACTGCTTTTTTGGTCTCCATTTTTTAAGAAAGTTTTTCCATTCATGCTTGGCCATGTTTGAGTTTGGCAGACCTGGAGGGCTTCAACATCTTAGGAAACCTGCTACTGAAAATAATAAAGACTGAATTGTTCACCTTTCTTTTGTAGGTAGAGCTCTTCTGATACTACTGGAAAGAACATCATTACAGATTACAATACATTTAATGTATTCTTTGTTACTCTTCCTTGTCATGTGTTAGGGTTGGTTTTGGCACCCTTGCTTCTATCTTCTATGCTCCTAATAAAAGAATGATCAGATGAGTTACTGTAAATTCAGCAGTGTGAACTTTCTTTGTATTTTTCAGATGGGAGGATCTTCTGAATCTTAAAGGTGCTGCTGGAAGCAGAACTCATTTCCTACAGACAGCTTTGTTGTCTTGGACCAGAAATACTGGTGACCTTGAAAGAAGAAAAGGCAGACTATGGGCCCAAATCAGAAGACTCTTCAGAAAAATATGGAGACATATCATGTAGAGGTAGCCAGGAAATATTTATTAATAGTTTGTAATTAAGTATCTTTAAGAATCTATTCAAGATTCAGCAATCTACTTTTAGCATAGCTCTTCACCAGGAAATGAAGCAAAACTTTCTTTCCTGTAAGAGAGACAAAAAGAGAGGTATATACCCATAACTACGAAATTTGAACTATGCCCTGGACAGCAGTTTCGAGTTGCGTTAAGCATGTTAAATTCGTACAATCAAGTTTTCTTGGTAAATCTGAGAAAGGAATACTTCTTTGAGGACATAATTGGTGACTCCTTTTGTGAAATCTGACCAAATGCAGTCAGAGTATCCAAATTTCTCTAAAGTTTTCAGTTCTAGTTGTTCAGGTTTCTCTTATGGCCACTGCATCGCCATGTGGCTGTCCTGCTAGAAGAGTTCAAAGTGTAACAAAGTGACAATAGCAGTGCACCTTGCTGTGTAGCATAGGGCAGTATATGCTGCTTAATGTCTATGCTCCAGGGAGAAGAAGTACAAGTATGGGTGCTAGTAATTTTTTCTTATTTTTTTGTTCTTGACTGCAGGTAACCTACTGTTTGGGATTTTCAGGAGAGTCATTCTTTATGATTATCAGTTCTTACTGTGGTAGATGGATTTAAAAATTATTTTAGCTCCCTGTTAAAGCAAAATTACTTCCTGCCTCTTGTAGTTGCAGTAGTGATAACTGATAACTGCAGAACTTCTTGTGTTGCCTGAAATAAAGATGTAATATAGCTGAGTAACTCCTCAGGTGTGTTATTCCACCTTAAAGGAGAGCCAGGATGGTATCCTGTAAATAAAAATACGATTTCTTCAGGCTGAGCTATGTTGCTCAGCCCAAGGAATATGAGACTCTGGGACCACAGGAGGTGTCTTATTTTTGCCATTATTTTTGGCCATAACAGACTAAATCTGTGATTTTATTCTTTGCGCCACATTTGAGACTGCTTGACAAGACCTTGACTGCAGAACACACACCTAGCATGCCTACATTGATACACTCCTTTTGACTCCTAACTACTTGTGTGTCACAACTGAGGCTTCAAATTAGTGAATTAGAGTGGTCATGTTGACTTGCAGAATGAGGATATCTTAAGATATGGGGAGAAGAGAAGGAAGAAGCTTTCTTTTGGGTTCTCCCCGCCATACCCATACCCTTTTTCTTTCCCTTCCTCCCCTCCTTCCTTCTGTCTCACTGAATTCTTAGCTTGAGGTGCTCATGTAAGGTGCAGAAATGTTCACTGTGACTGGTAAATTAATGCCTGTGGCCTGGGAAGATTTTGAATGTGGCCTGCATTTCTTCGACTTAAATTATTCATGAATGCAAACTTTAGGTAATATAATGGTTTCCCTTTTTCAGTAATAAATCTTGTTTCATTATTCTGGAAGAGTGACAGCTGAACAAAATTCCTGGGCAGGTAACCATACTTAGCTGTTGGAAAATGGCAAACAGTTAAAATTCCTGTGTAAGAAGCACTTAATATAACCTTTAAAAATTGCATCCTTCTGTGCATTCTCTACATGTGGAGTTAGGATGGGATTTCATATGTCAAAGAATGAAATATTTATTACTGTTCTTAAGAAAAAAAAAGTTAAGGGCATCAACAGAAACCAGCAGTCAATATTCAGTTTGTGATTACATGAGAATAAATCCTGTTCATTTTTAGTGCTTTTGAGCATTAAAAAAATGAGAGGACAGTGACTTTAATGAAAACTGGAGTATGCTGTCTACTTACATTTTAATTTAAAAAAAAAAAGAAAGAACAGCTGAAGATGTTTCTTAATAAATAAATACATGGCTTCTATAGAAGTTTAATCAGAATTGAAGTTTTATCTTTCGAGCATGTAGCTATACAGAGTGATCTGTAATGCTTGTATGACATTCGGAAATGAGAATTTCAACTCCTTTTATATAAAATACAGTCACTTTAAGATGCTGTGTAAGCATATGTAGTTAAGGGTGAATTTGGTAAAGCAGCGAGATTTCACTGTAATGTATTGGCTGGTTTGTGATGATTTACATGTAAAAACAAAGAGGTTTTGGAGAATTTGTACTGTTCCAGTAGGTGATTTTGTAGTAACCTCTGTTACTTCTTAAGTGTAAATGCAAAGCAGTATAAGAAATGGTTCACAGCAACTTAGTGCTCAGCAGCCTAATTAGTCAAATACTGTGTGCCTACCTCTGCATGAAATAGCCTATTTCTTTTCAGTGTGAAATAGGAATTTTCAGTTTTGGAACAGCCTGAAGATGCCTTTGTTGCAAATGACCAACGGCCTTTTTAGTATTTATTCTTAAAAATAATGAAGGTCAGCATGGTATCCATAGTGACTGCATGCAGCTTCCTCATTAATCTTGGCATACTGCTGTAATAATGAAATTCACTTACTACTAGCAAGTTTTCATGTTTCGGCAGGAAATGTTTATTTGAGAACTGGATTTGATCTGGTTCCTATAACAGAGAAATCTTCAATATTGTTGTTTTCCTTATCTTCTTGAGCCTTCTTGTGAGTTGCTCTGGAGGCCTAAACAGCAGCCCCTAGAACAAACAATCTTAAATTGCTGAAGTCTACATATAATTGAGCAGTACAAAACTTTTTTACTTGGAAAATTGCTTCTTTCTGAAGGGGAAAATAGTGCTTAATGGGAATACAGCAATCTGTTTTCAGCTCTGTTAGTAAAAGGAAAACATTTATTTGTAAGCCTCAAAATTAAGATGTTTAAGTATTATGTGAGTATGATCAAGGCAGAATTAGAACTTAAAAAAATCTGATAGCAGTATCATACCCTCCATGTCAATTGCAAAGATGGGAAAAACTTTTGCAATAGCAGGTGCGTCACAGGGGTCCTTTGAAATTTGACTTTGATTACCTCTGTTCACAACTGGAGAGTTGGAAAAGGAAGAGAATGTGCAACAGTAAACAGTGTGATATAAATAGTAAATTATTTGATATAAATTATTTTTAAGTGTTAGGCGTTGCAAATATTAATTCTGAATATTATGAAGGCTCTGTTAAGTGAATCTTTATTGTTGCAGAACAGAACACAGTCTTGTGGGAATTTTCATAGCAACCTGTTGAAGACAGAAAGTGAAACGGTTCCAATCTGAGGGTGTTGGTGTTTTCCCTCATGTTGTCCCTCTCTGTTAATGTTTTCTCAAAGATAAGCGAGTTTGAGTGGGTCTGGTTTTGTCTTGTTTGGTTGAGTTTAGTTTTGTTTGGTTTGTTGTGTTTTGGTTTTAAGCTAGTTAATTGTGATACTGTTTTAAACTGATCAGTTGGGATTCTGATACTGAAGGTAAATATTTTCAGAATTCTGTCAATTTCCTGATATTTTCTAGTGAACATGATCTGTTTTGCTGTTATCTTTACCTTCACATAAACCTTTATTTAACTATTTGTTTATAATTATTTATATTTTTACCTGCAAGTTTCACTGTTCAAAGTAGAAATCCATTTATTTCTGAGATCTCCAGAAACAAGGGTATAAGAAAGTAAAGTCATGGGAATATAAAGAAAAAGTCTAATGTATTTTACATGTATAAATATTTATAAATTAACAGAAAATATATAAAGACATCTGAACACAAAACCATCTCTAAAAATTCTCAATTTTATATATATAAAGGTATTCTAGTATCTTGCATGTAGAAACTCTCTTAATTTAATGCAAGTTTTGAATTTAGAACTTCATTCTTGAATGCGAAAATAAAATAAGGTTTTCTTCAGAATTAGCTGAACAGGTTTAGGTTGGAATGTTGCAGAAGCTTGTCTTCAATCTTTTTTTTTTTTTTTTTTTTTCCCCTTTATTTCCCCTTCTCTAAAGGTGTCCTGCTGCTTGGCACTGGTTGACAGTTGCAGCAATGTATGGTAGTAGTCTGTTGCTGTAAACATCCCCGACTGGAAGCTGTATCAGTTCTAGCTTTCAGTCAGATGTTTGCTGCACCTGGCTATTCTTGGACAACACTGGAAGGAAAAGCTGTCATGAATACATCTGCACTCATCTGTATATCTTAACACTGTTTCTGTAGACAGTTGGATTTTCTTCAAATGAATTAACCTGATTGTTATGAATAGCATAGATGTGATTTCTTGAACTCCAATGTGACGTGGAGATAGAAACCTGTTGCGGGTGTATCGTGGCACAGCAGTAGTCTTCACTGCTTTGTAGTATGAGCTACGTGTTTTGCTTCACTGGAACATAATGGCAAGTGGTGGTAAATTTCCTGTGCAGTTACACATAAGTCAGACTTGGTTTAATGAATTGCTTTTTTTAGTAGCTCCTGTTGCCTAAAGCTCTTAGTGAAAAATATTATAAATGCTGTCGAATACCTAGCAGGCATATTATCTGATGTGCCTTGCTTTTTGTTTTTTCCTGAAATTCCATGTTCCAAGTCTCCTATGAGTGGGTGGTGTTCTTATTGTTTGTAAGCTGGATATAACCCAACACCAAAATAAAGATGTATTTTTGCACTAACAATGCATAGTGTATACACTTGTTCATGGTATGATCATCTTGGTTTGTGGTGGACCCCACCACGGCACTGCAGTGATTTATTTTTCATGTAAGTAACAGCTTTTGAAAGTACTACTTCAAAATTAACTCTTCAGTTCCAGAACATCTTAAAGCATCATGACAACAGGAATCTGCAAACCTGCTACAGCACTTTCCACTTTTCTTGGAGTGGGATCCACACATGCTGTTTCCTGGATCTTATCTAAGACTTTTTTCTCCCTTTGTTTCTCTCTGGCCTTCTATTTTCAAGGGAATGGCCTATGCAAGTATTTGCTGCTGCTAAGAAAGAAATAGTTCTGAAGTTTCGCCTCTATTCTTTCCCATCCCAAAATGTCTTTTTATTCCCTAATAGAAGAAAAACTGCTTAATTTATCTAGTAGTATAGTAAAGCCAAGTAGTACTTGTGCAGCTTTACTATACTGATTCGGTAGAAGAAAAGTGAAGGATTTTCTGTTTAATTTATCAGAATTGAAACTACTTGGATGTGTTGGCCCTGGGAAAGTAAACATGTTAAGTCATTAATCAAGACAGCGCTAACCAAAACATCTACTAAACTTTTCAGTGTACTGGATAATGGCAGTGCTTTTTAGGTTTGTGGGGTTTTTTTATAAGTTCAGTTCATGTGCAGTTTGTTAGTCCAGTCTTGTGAAATTTTGTGTATAGACATACTGTTCTAGTATCTAATACTTGTACTCAAACATAGCTGTCCTGTGTTTGCATGTGAAAACAAACTGAAGTGACTTGTAACTGCAGGAAATAAATACAGTTTTAAAATACACTGCATTTTGTTCCTTTGATTTTTTTTTTTGCCAGTTTTTGAAATAAGAGGATCTCCTTTTCTACAGGTGAAACTATATACTGAACATTTTAACAGGTCTCAAACATGGCTTGCAACTGGAGAAGTTGGCATCTCTTAAAGTGTTGTCCAAATCAGTATTTATGATGTGACTCTGGATCAGCTCACAGTACATGGATATTTGGAAGGGATGATGGAAATTTGGCCTGCTAGCTGTGTAATTCTGCTCTTGGGGAGGAGGAGCTGCACCATCTATAGCAGAATTAGGCAGCCACAGCTATAACAGTGAATTTTGGGAATGCAGGAGGTGTATTTGACATTTCTGCCTGGTGACCAAGAAGCAAGTTAACCTGTCTTGTTAACATGAAGCTTGTTACTATTGCTTTTATTTCTAAAGGGTCACGGATCAGTTTCCGATGTTTTGCAGTGCATTGGTTTTGAAGCAAATGAATATTTGAATGAAAGCCAGATTGGGTGGTCCACATGTCAGCAGTGGAATTTGGGTTGCTGTCATATGCTGTATACGCAGGTGCAACGTACAGTTACCCTTGGAGATGGGAGCTAGGGAGGAATATGAAGGTCTTCATTGTTGAGGAAGTGGAGTGCCTGTGAAGACTAGTGCTTGGAGTCTGAATTGCCTGTGGTTTTCCTCCACATGTTTTTTGTGATTGCTTTAAAGTCCTCAGTGACTAGACTGGCCTCCATGAAGCATTATCATCTCGTGCTGTGAACTCAAAGCTGCATTCAGCAGAAATGCTTCAGCTCATATTTTTCTTCATGCAAAGAATTACTGTTAAGCATTTGAAGGGCTTCCTTCCCTTTCTCCTCTGTGTATGAAATAATCTGCATCTGTGGTTCTTTTCCCTAGTAAATCTCCCCAACACCTGTTCAGAGACAAGCTTTTAGAAGGTTGAGGCTTGGTTTTTGGCTGATTTGGTTTACTGATGTAGTCTTTTCCTGGACTGCAAAGATCTTGTTTGTTTGAGACTAGACATTAAATGAAACATAACTGTAAAATCTAAAATGTTGAAGCTAAAGTAATAGTATTCTGCTCTCTTGATGTTACAATGGCTTCTGTTTCTGAGTTGCTAAAGCCTTGTGGAGGAAAATAAGAATGAGAAAGATTTAAGTAAGAGTACCTTGAAATTTCTGGAGATGGAATGGGAGTAAGTTTAAGAAAACACAATACTTAGGAAGATGCACAAATGTAGTAACAAAAGTGTAAAATTAGGATACCAAGGAAAGTGGTGGAATGTTCAACACAAATGTTTGTTTTTATATAAACAGTTTTAGACATCTTTGAGGACCATTGCCCAGTTTATACCACCCCATTAATCTCCCATATATATTTTTATCTTGAGTTTCAGTTTTGAAAGTTAATCTGAGATTTTTTGAAGGTATCTATGCTGAGCACCAAGAGCCTTGGCAGGTAAGTTCAACAGAGTTAGAATGGTCTGGTCTGGAAGGGACCTCCAAAGGTCATCTAGTCAATCTCCCTCTACAGTAAGCAGGGGTATCCTCAGCTAGATCAGGCTGCCTAGAGCCTTGTTGAACCTGATCTGCGCAGGCTCTGGGATACTTCCGTTTTGATGCAGCATCAGGGACAGTACATGTGTATTATTTTGTTCAGATATTTAGTAAAATTAAATGTTTAAAATGTCTTCCATCTTCATAATGTTGGTTTGGCTTAAATGTTGCATGTGCCGTATGAATTGCACAAGTTGCAACTCGCACGCTATATTGAAGTATGTCTGGGCAGATTCATTTGTTGGATATCTTGAAAGCCAGAGCTGTATTTATATTGTTAAACTAATTTTTAGTTCCTGTAAACATCCTACACTCAGCTATAACAAGTGGTAGGGCTGGGGGGTGGATGTTTACTTCAACTGACTTGGAAAGGCAGCTTTCCTCAATGATCAAGTGACATATTGGCAAGAACAGAATACTTTTTTTAGTAGTATTCAAATAAGCTTATTGTAATAATTCCTGTGGTAGTATGTATTTCTATAAATGTCTTAAATTATGATTTATATTTGCTGTATAAAAGCATATGTGTTTATTGTGAAGCAGTCTTTAACTGATGCAATTGTAACTTTTTCTAAATGCAAATAAACTGTGATTATGTATTTGCTTAAAAAGTAACTTCTGATACCCTGATAATAGGAAAATAATCTAAAATCCTACACTGAATGTTCAGTTCTCGAACCACAGTAGTGATTTATTATTTATCTGTTTGCTTATTGTCAAGGGAGGGCAATGCAGGAAAAACCTTACTACTTAGTAGTCTTTCACATCTAACAAATCAAGAAATCCAATTTTTCAGAAGGAAAATCTAAATAGGAAAACAAGGAAGGAGACAAGCATCTTTTGCTTTCTTTGTAACTGAGAATTCTTACATTGTTGTAGCTCATGGAATCCCATTCTAACTAGAGACAAATGTGTTGTATGGCACTAGCATTTGGAGAGTATTAAGTACCAAACTGAACTGTTGAAAAATGACACAAATATTTTTATTTATATGGGATAATGAATGACGTGGGTTTCATTGTCATCATGAAGCATAACCTGGTTTCTTGAGGATCACTTTTACCATTTTCTATCCCTGTTAATATTTGTAAGGCTTTCTTACTTACGAGGCAAAGACCTTATGAAAATGATCACAAAAATTTTTCTGCATTTAAATTTTCATACACAAGCATCTTTTCGTTAAGCTTTTTGTCAAGCTCGCTGTTCTCTGCTTCCAAACTAACAGAGGTCTTTACCTAGCAGAAGTCCCCGTAGGCAGATTAGGTGCAATATATGGCACCACAAACAACTGCATGGAAGAAAATGGATCAGATTCTGTATTTGCACATTTCTGGTGTCTGAACGCTGCAGCACAACTGTGTTCCTGTGTGCATGTCTGCATGTAAAAAGCTCTGCTGGGTTTTGATTTAATGCTTCTGTTTATGCATTGGCTTTTCCAGTTGAGGTGAACTAAGGTTATGTGAGGGATGCTAATTGTCCTCCTCAGGGGAGAGATCACGTAGTTAAGAAGCTTACCTCCCAAAACTATCTGCACATCTTGCAGGTTCTGCTACCCTAAGTTAGATGCCTTGTGGTATTCCAGTGTTATAGAGAACTTCACTAGAGATTGCTTATGTGTCTCTTCTCTCCATGCTCAAAAAGCATCCTAAAGTTGCCGTGCTCTGGGAATGTCTGATTTTGATAGCAGGGCAGAAGCGCAGAATGCAAGAAGGATGTACCTGTGATGCTGTAACATGCTATAGCTCTGTGGTTGTGTTTGATGTGGTGATGAATGTTGGCCTGCTTTTGACCTGTTTCACTAATGACTTCTACCCTTGCTCATGTAAAAGGAGCAGGTAGTGTGTACACATCTGTGCACTCACTGTTCTTTCTCAGGCTGGATCAGCTCCCTTGATGAGTGTATTCTGCAGTGCCACATGCTGATGTAGCCATGGGATAGTGTAGTGACAGGAAAAACAAAGGGTTTGTTGGCAAGGCAGAATCCTGAGATAATGTTACTGCCAACCAAAAGATGTAGAGATTCATTTTTCCAGCAAGTGCCTTTCTCAGGAACTAACTGATAGAATGGACAGTGAGTAAATCTCAGCAGATGTGGAGTGTATTTGGTGTTTCAGTAGATTTTATGTGCATTTGAGATCTAGAATTCATACTGTGCAAATATAAATATGCCTAAAACTAGAGACTCACTGTTTCTCACTTGTTGGGGTTTTTAGTATAGACAGAACACTTGTTTTTGATGGGACGCTGAAGTAAAATATTAATAAAAATGAGAAGCCTAATGAAGCTTGAAATGTAATTAACATATTTTGAAAGTAGTTTGAGTTTTAGAGTGATTTCATATTTGGGGGGGTTAAACTTTCTTGTAAGGGACATGTACTGAGATGTGTCAGAACCAGTATCATGAGATGATATACCTAAAGGTAAACCAGATGGTTGGAGTTTGGGGATTTTTTGTAGTGTATGGTATTTGAGGTTTGATAGGAGAATTAGTTTTATGTCTGTGTGCATCCTTCCATGTGCCTTGCTGCAAGTGCAGGCACTGTAAGAGTGTAAACTACTAACTTGTTTTACTTTCTGTGAAGATCTTCTTGTGCTACTCCTCCTCAGCCATATTTATTGGGTGATATTTGTCATTCTAGTTTGTCCTAAAGTAAAACAAAGTTAAACCTCTAACCTAGAGTATTTGTGCAGAAATTCTAAGGATTTAAAAAAACAAAAAAAAACCAAACAACAAACCACAACACTGCAGAACTTGAAGCTCTGTTTTAAATCACATAATTCACATTTTTATTCCATTGTGTTGGTGCTTTTTAAGCAGATAAGTCAGTCATAATCCCATAGTGCCAATGATAGTACAAAACAAAATTGGATAAATAGCTGGGTAAAAGATACAATAAGCATGATTTTGTAAGACTGTCTGGCAGTTTTACACAGATATTGCTGCAATGGTAAGTCAATGTTAGCTGAAAAATTTCCATTGGAAAAACACATAGGCACAATTAATGCTGTATTTTAATGGTAGTTTTGAAAATACGCATTTACTTGTCTGTAATCCTTCCTGGTTTTTTGTCTTACAGAAATCCAAATGCATAATGAAAGTACACTGATACTCACCTTTCTAGTCTATTGTGGTGTTCACTAAGATTGTTCTTCCTGTAATTGCACTCCTTAACTAGCTGTGCTAGTTCTAATCACCTTATTTCAGGTTTTATAATGCTTTTGTGGTGAATAAGGGTGTAGCTAAACCTACTTAAACATTATTTTATAGTAGTTGAGTATGAGTACTAAGTGTCTTAGCTCAGATGCTGAAGTCTGTTCAGACAGTTCTGGAAAGCTTTAGGTTATTTGTGGGGGTTTTTTGGTTGGGTTTTTTTTCCCCTCAGTTGGGGAGCAGCAGACCCCTAACATACATCTTTGAGTGAGAGGAAAGCCTAACCTGTGAAATCATGCTTGGGCCCTGTAATCAGAATGAGGGATATGTAGTTTATGACAGTCTGAATCATTTGTCATCTGATAACATCACTTTCTCTGTGGAGAAATAATTTCCTGTAAACATGACTTTATCTTAAAAACAGCTATTTTAATAAAGTGAAATATTTATTTTTCCAAACTTCACACAAGCCTTATCTTTGACAGGAAAAAAGAGGAGGCAACAGGAATGGAAAATGCTATGTGAACTGAACTCTATTTACTTAAGGTTGCTGAAAACATACACATTAAGAGCAGAGCTTGGTGCATTTTTTTTATAGACACATTTTCCCAAATATGAATAAATTAGTTTATCTGTCTTCCAACTAATAGACAAGATAATCTGTTAATATTTTTTTTTTTAGATATTTCCAGTTTAAATTAATTTATAAGCTTGCAAATCTCTCCTTAACCTGGATTCCAACTAAGTGTTAATAGTCAAAAACATTACAGCTGAGTGTGATTTCATGAAAGAGGGTAACTTGTTAGTGCACACTACATGTGAAGTCTGGCTGCTGTAGCTACTGTAGGTGGCTTCCTGCCTCCTGTCTGCAGTAGAGACACAATGTATACCCAGTGTTTTCACTTCTGCGGCTGCTCCAGTTCTCCAGGTGTAGGCACTGGCATTCAAGATAGCTAAGAATTTTTTTTCCACTGCTACCTGTCTCCTTAGAAGTCAAAGAAGAGTTCTTGCTCCTGAGGAAAGGTATCAGAGAAGCAAATAGCACTAAGGCAAAATGAGAGTTGGTGTCTTTGGTGGCTTTAGCATGAGAGTACAGGAAAGGGAGGAATGAATCCTCCAAGTTTAACAAAACACAGAGGAATGACACCTTTTTAAAGGCACTCTTTGGGTTTATTTTTTGTTAAAAGGTGGCTCTTGCTCTGCAATTAAATTTGTTAGATGCACCCATCTGGATGCAGCTGTAGAGTTGCTGTGGCCTAATAAGGGTTGTGTAGCTGCCTCGACAGATTTGGAGAATGCCTCTGTGAAGGCCCAAAAGCTTAATTTGATATTGTGAATACAAACTGCCCATCTCTGACAGCTAAAATGTCATTATAAACATTACACAGAACAGAGCCCAGTCTCAGCAGTTTGTGGACACATGACAATTGGTCTTCATATTTTACGCAGAATGGGAAAACCTCGCAGAGCGTAAGAATCTGAGCTTTTTGATAGTCTGAATAAAAATATCAAAAATATGACAGTAAATTGGGTGAGAATCTCCCACTTAGAAATTGTTTTCTAATTCTCAGGGATTATAAAGTAATTGGGTGCTGAGGTAGCCCTGGAAATAGCATTTTCCAAAGTCATCATGTTACTTCAAAATTGTATCCTCTGCTGCTTGAAGATTTGATGTGTGGTGGTCTTCTGACCCCTATCATGGAGAGATAACAATATTAACCAAAAGGAAGTATTCTCAGTACTATTTTATCACTCTTGGTTTTAAGTATATCAGATGTACACTGTGACACAAACCTCAACTGACTGGTCAATACAGAATTTTGAAGAGACTTGCACCTTAACATTTTATAAGGATTTTAAGTGCTTTGTAGGAATGGTTTAAATTGTCCCCTTGATATCTTTAACCCTGAGAATTTTTTTCTAGTTAAACTTCTGTTGGGTTGCAATACTTAAACACAGAGTTTATAGGGAGAGAACAAGTATATACGTCCCTTTACAGTAAAATGAAATAAAACTTCATTTCTTAAAAATATCTAAGAATGAATATTCGACCATGATATAAACTGATATTTGAGAAGTGAAGATGGGATCTATGTTTACTGGGAGGGGAAGAAAAAAAAATCATTGGCAGATTTTGCCCATTTATCTTCATTTAAGATACTAAAATGGCAATGTCTACCTACCCACCCACCCCCCACAAAAAAAAAAAAAAAATCATGCCCAAACTGAAACTATTTACTTTGTAGTGAATCATGTTTTGACGACATATACAAGCTATCTGTATAATGTCTCTTTACTGTCACTGTCCTGAGCACAACTGCTCTTTAGAGTTGGTGCTCCTCAACATCTGTTGAACATGAACTCATTACCCTTAGAAACCCTCATTAAAATTCTGTGTCAGATCTGTTGAGTTTGGGCTTTTCACCAGGGTTAGGTACTGTTCTGAGACCACCGCCTGCCCTGCTGAGCAGTATCCCACTTAGTTCACAGTTGTACAGTTTTATATTTGACTCACAGTTGTACATGCATTATTGTAAACATGGTGGGCTACAGACCTTTTCACTTGTTTACATTTATTCTGTTCTGCAGGAATTTTATCAGTAATATTGCACTAGTAAATATATTTACATACGATTAGCTCTGCCTTCCGCTTATTAAAACAGTGAAAACCAAGTAAAGATATTTAATCTTTTGCACAGATGTTTTCTGCATTATGACTGATTCTATACCTAAATGGATTGCTTTTCTGTAGACTTTCAGTGAAGCATAGATTCCAGTTTTCTGAATGTTCTGCTCCTTTCTGAATCTTCAATTTTTAATTTTTTTTTCCTACTGCTCTTAAAAGTTCATGTTTACCTTTTTTTTTTCTTTTCTTTTTTTTTTTTTTTCCTTTTCTGTTTATTTTGACTGCTCAAAGTGTAAGTACAAGGTATTGTACCATAAAGTCTGGAGCTGGCATGGGGTGGGATGATTTTGAGTAACAGCACCAAGTTTAAATTCAACTCATGACAGGTAAGAAAAAACAAGATTTAGTTTTCTAGGTATTTCAAGGGCTGCACTGGTTAAGAATGTCAGTTTAGTACTTCAGCTGATGAAGCAGTAATTAGTATTATGGGATCTCCATTAGCTATCTAGTGCCCCTATTACAAAATAGATGGGTGTGTATTTCTTTCCACTTAGAAAGTGTCTGATACCAAGGGGCTGTGCTGTAGCTCACTGGAGTAGTGCTCTGAGGGCAGGAAGTGGAGGTACATGTCACATGCCTGGGGCGACGGTGGAGTTGTCTTCTGGTGCCTGAGGGTGCAATGATAACATTACTTGGGTGCTATTAGAGGACTCTGTGGCAGGAAGAGCCCTCTTGGTGGGCTAATAGATGGTGTTCCTGAAGCAAAATGGTCTTAAAACTGGTTTGGAAAGAACCAGTTCTGCACACTCTAAAAGAAAGCTCAGGGATGGATATAATAATCTAAAAAGTTATTTAATGGCATAGACTTAGTCATTCAATTCCTGTTTTGCTCTAGTCCGTTTCTTGTCCTCCTTCGACTACTTGTACATTTTGCCACCAGTATATATCCTAATTAGGCAGTCCATGGTTGTAATCATCATCATAGCTCGGTGTGGAGGGATTGGGGAAAACAGCTGTGCTTGCTGTTCCTCTCTGACATACCTTGGTGAATGAGGACAGTATCTTCCAGACTGCTGTTTGTGCTCCTTCCCTCCAGGAATTAGAGGAACAGAATGTCAAGGGCATTACATGTATTTTGTGAGAGATGACTGGCAGGGATTTCTATGGGCTTGTAGTTGGTGGAAAGAAAAGTTTGGTTTCCACTGCTCCAAACTGATTGTTAGGGGACAGAAGAAAGGAAGTGTGTCAGAGGGGCTAAGAAGTAGTGGGAGTGACAGACAAGATAGGACAGGAAAGGCTACATACAGTCATTGACAGGCGGGTGGGTTTTAGGTAGGCATCAGTTCTTTGGGTGAAGGAGAGAGGAAAATACAGAGCTGTTTGAAGACTTCCCCAAAGTAAAAAAAATGACAGGCTTAATTTTGCCCTGATGGAAAAAGCACCATGACCTGGGCTTCCCCAGTGATGGAGATGAGAAGCTTTCCTGACCTCCAAGAGGTTAGGAGAGGACTGAAATGCATGTTTCTCTATGACAGTGGGCATGCGGGAGTTTGCACTGTGCTGAGCTCTGACCTGTCGCTGACAGTTTTGGCACTGAAACTCTTGCAGACATGGCCTGCCTGGGAACAGCAAGGTATGTAAAGGTTCTGCTGGTCCTCAGATGAATTTCCTCCAATGAATCCAGCTGGCATTTTGGGACATTCAGGAGTACTGAACTTTACTGAATTTTTTGTTTCAGCTGCAGTACATTCACTAGAAAAAATAGGTAAGTGAGGTCACACTAAACCAATGGCTTCCAATGCCTTGATCTCAGTCACGGCCCACACTATTAATGAGATTTGATGGTTGTTTTTATAGCAGAATAGTAGTGCTGACCTGAGAGTGTTTAATTCAATCTGTAGTTCTGACTGAAGGTCAGATTCCAGCTCTGGTAAATTCCATTACATCTGGGTGACTTTACTGGTTTTTAAAGTATTTTTTCTGGCTTTTCATTAATATGAATGAGATTATAATCAGGCTTCAGTTATGGTTCAGAATATATCAGGAGATACTAAATCTGAGCAAAAGTAAACAGTTGTGTAAAGAATCTGAAGTGTACACAATACATAAGTGAGCTTAGCTAAACAAGTTTTGCAGAATTGACAGCTGAGATGACCGGAGTGATTAATTTATTAGCGTAGTTTTCCTCTGCAAACATAAAAACCAAACTCATGTATTTTGATTAGATGTTTAAGTAATGGTGTCTGTGTTACAAAAATAAACCCCAGAACCTGTCATGTGATGTACTAATGAAAGCAGACTGAGCAGATGGTTTTTAGGGACTGTAGTTTGTGTTATGCAACTGTCCTGTTCTCTCGGAGAAAGAGAAGTGAGGGTGAAAGAAATACAGCTAAATCTTTAAAGGTTCATTTTTCAGTCATAGGTAATTTTCTGTGTTACTTTAACAGAAGAACACTCCAGTAAGAGAGGAAATGTTCAGATGTGCAAGCAACAAAGCTTACTTTATTTTACTCCCCAATTTGAGCAATTATGTCATGAGAGCACCAGAGTTACAAATTAAACATACTTGACAATTTTTTTGTTGTGGAGGATCTGGGCTGGGAAGTAATTCTTGGTCTAGGAAAACTGGTAGCAAGGCCGAGAGAACAATCCTAGATAGAGCATACAGTTGGTTTGGTTTTGAGACACTACACAATGAAACATGAAGCTATAAGCTTAAACTGAAAGAGTAATAAAGGAAATTCAGATGGCTTATACCAACTAAGGTGTTTAACTGGAGCCTCTGTCACCTGTGGTAGATGGAACTTAGATAAATGAAGTAATTTTCTCTTACACAGACTTCCTGAAGACTAACCAATTCAGTGTTGTTAATGTTGCATTTTAGCAGCTGAAGTAATCAAAAGATGAACACCATTTGTGATTTTAGGAAAACTGTGAAACTGTAAATTTTCCTTTAAGACATTTTGTGGTGTAATCTCTACATGACCTTCATCTGTAAGAGAGATAGGAGGATGCATGGTTAGAATTTCCACAGCCACTGTGTGGTGCATGTGCTTCCTTCCTTTTAAGGAGCAAAAAACAGGTGGTTATAGGATGTTTTGCCAGTCAAGCAGTATTACTCTGAAAAAGGACCTATTTACAGCTTTTCTCTTTTTAAGGATTTTTTTCTAATTGATTTTTTTTTTTATGTCAGAGTGAATTATTGGGCTGTGATAACTGTGAAAGTTGTAATACGCAAAGACTAATGAACAATTAATATTACATAAGTTAGATACTTTATCTTGTTTCTTAAGTAGGTAAATGTTCCTTCAAAGTGTTGTTTAGATGGTCACAGTATTCCCATCAGTCTTCTGCAGTTTGGGGAAAAGCCTGGATGCATCTGAAGACCTCCAGAAGCTGACAGGCTCTGAAGAAATTAGCTACAGATTTTCTTCCACGTTAGCCTGTTTATTCATATACAGCCAGGAGAGCCTGTGTCTCAGCCACTACTGCTCCAAGCCCAGCATCTTGATTTCAAATGCTAGTGAAAGTGGGTTCAGAGTCTGTGAGCTGCAGTCTGAAAAGTGCCATCTGCAACCCCTCAAAATGGGAAAATCTTTATTTTTTGTCTTCTGTGAAAAATGTAGTTAGATGAATAGGCAGATACCTGAATTCTGTGGTGATTTTTTTTTTTTTTTTATGAGAAGGTGCTGTCACATGCAACTGAATGTTTTTAAAACACAGATAGTTGACAGACAACTGTCAGAGTGTAACTAGCAGTCGTCATTCTGTACTACACTTTTGTAACCAACAGGTATTTTTTCCATCAGAAAAGGAAAACTTGCAATAAGCAAGCTACCCTTTATTTGCTTATAAGGACATCCCCATTACTTTTCCTTTCTCCTTCTTTGGATGAAAGGCCTGGGCATATATTAATGTATGGGTAGTGAATCAACAAGTACTGAATGAACTTACAGTTCCCTTATGCACTGAGCTTGATAGGTGAAGGCATTTCATATTCTAAGATATTTTTTTTTTTTTGGGGGGGGGGGAGCACTAGCAGTAATTAAAGTAAAAGACGTGCATTTCAGTAGCACAAACTGTATGTGGAAAGGAACATAGGTATTTTGGTCCATATGTAAAATACAGATATTTAATTGGAGGAGCTAAAATTATTTAGGTAGGTGGTGGTGGTTGTTCTCACTTTCATAGAAGAAGACTTAAATACTTAATGATATGCAAATCTTGCATAAATTTGTTAAAGATTAAGAACAGAGGAGTAGTCTGCTGAAGCCAAACATGATGCAATGTCTAATCAAATGAGTATCACACAAATCATGTAGGAACTGTCAGATCTGTATCATTTGCAGTTTGAGTATATCATGATTGTCAAATTAATTCTGTAGAGGTAATAAATCAAAATCAACATGATTGATGCTGGTTTTCCTCTCTGCTCTACTGTCCTAAAAATAGCTTGCTGTTCTGTGAGAGCTGTGGCAACTTTCCCAGCAGGAATATTGTAACAAAGATGGCTCTCTTCTACACCTGTCTTTGTGCCTGTTCCAGTACCACGCTCTCTTAGTGGTAATGACAATACGCTATTTGTACTATGAATTTACTTTTTCTGTTTGGCCTAGACATATTTCCCCTTTTCCTGAATTACAGTAAAGGTGAAGAGAATGAATCAGGAAACTGTTTAGATTCTGAACTGGAAGAGGGGGCCAGGTTTTGTTTGGGGTTTTTTTGGTGGTTTGTTGTTGGTTTTGGGTTTCTTTGGTTGTTTTGGTTGGTTGGGTTTGGGTTTGTAGGGGTTTATTTTGCGATTTTGTTGGCGTTTTTTTTTTTTGGTGGGGGAGGCATGTTTTGAGTTTGGTGGTTGGGTTTTCTTTTTAATACATATATAATCTATTTTGACAATGTTACATTTTGAAAAGCTTCTGGTACAGTTTGTTTTGTTGCATACAATTCTATCTCAGTCTAGTTACGTGGTGTTAATTTTGTACTGGACTGAAACAACTGCACACGATGATATTTCTTCAATTTTTAAAAGCATTTCTTGTCTCATAGCAGCCTGTGTAAGAAAGCAACCCCCAATGGAAAAAAGTCTTTTAAAGAACAAAGAACACCACCACTTAAATCTGTAGTGTTCCAGCTGTGTTGCTGTCTCCAGACAGTCTGACATCACCTAGCAAAGGAAAAACAAGCTGTACAGCTCTAATAGGATTAAACAGTATAAACCTGCAAGCAGAAATGTGATTAATATGGGGCATTTCTAGGTTCTGCAGTGATTATATTGCTACACTGAGAAAATGAAAATCTGTATATTAAAAGCATTTTCAGTATAGGTGTTTTTTTCCCCTGAAGTTATTTATAATTGTTGCCATTCTCTCAGGCCTGCAGGAGATAATTTTTAAATTAACTCTGCAGTGTAATCAGACTATACAATCCTGAGATGACAAGAATTATGATAAGCCTCATGCTAAGCTCTGGAGAGATTTGTAAATGTGCAGTTTGCACTGCCCCATTTTTATTAGCATTTTCATTATAAAGTTGTTACTGGAAGCATAAAGTTAATGTTCTGTATCAAGAAAACAGCAATTATGCAGTCCTAAATACAGAACTCCACATTAAACACTGCAGATAAAAATAACAAACACATAGTTATTTCTGACAGATACAGTGGGGACAAAAAAAATGAGGCATTTACAGTAAAGCAGTGACATCTTTTCCTTAAGCATAAAATCAGTTGCAAAACAACCTCTTATTTCTGAGTATTCATATTATTTGCATTTTCAAGAGACAGTTCTGAAAGTGCACATCTTCAGATGGAGCTATTTTCCCTTTGAAATCAATGTGAAAACAAGACTGAGATAAATAGGTGAATAGATTGGAAAATTCTTCATAAACTTCTGTAGTGGTGGAATGACTTTTGCCATACAGATGGTCAAACAATGGAATAGGAATGATGGGCAGTGTTATTCACACAAAGGTGAAGGTAAATTAACTTTAAGCATCTTTGAGCTCCTTTAAACTCCTTTGTGTCCTCTTCCAGAATCTATCTTAAATAGACCCTGTTGAATACCTCCAAAGCTGTAAACATGGCTAGAGTTTTCCCTTAGTGAAAAACTATTTTACAAAACCCAAGAGGAGCTGCTTCTTTAGCCAACCAACTTTAGTGTTTTGTTCTCATTTCAACAATGGTGCTTTTATTTTAAAAATAATGAAATGTTCCCTATGTGGTAGTAATGTATGTTTGCTCAGGTCTCTGAGCTGGAGTTGAAGGTGATGGACTACAGCATAAGCTGAAAGCCAATAGTTGCATTAATTGGTTTAAAACCTGTTTAAATGACTAAGCAGAAGTTGTGGATCAATGAATAATGGTACAGTTCCCATTCCTACACCTTGTCTGCTCAGTTGTCTCTGATTGAGAGCACTAATTTAGGTTACAAAGAATTCTTTTTAAGCAAGTTCTGTTTGTAAATTGTTTTGAAAATTGAGTATAGAGAATCTGGCTGCACAGAGTTTAACAGGTATATAATTAGACAGCAGTAAACTTACTGGCAAGGACTTAACAGCTCAGGGCAAAAAGGAGTGGGAAGATCATTGAACTGTTGTGCCAGTGGGAAACTGTAACACCCTGTACTGAAGAATTTGGGCCTGGAATTAAGTGTCTGTGTTTTACATGACTGGGCCTGTGACTGAGGAACTGGTTAAGTGGGCATTAATGTGAAGTGTGTTTTGAGAGGATACTTTGAGCATGTGTTTCAGTGGCAGTGCTGCTGGTTGTTGGGCCATTTGCTGGCTAAGGAGTTTCACTGCCTGCTTCCAATGCACAGCTACTGAAACTAGTGTGGTATAACTTCATAGGCCAAACTCTGCCCAAGGTTCCGTCATGTCTGTAACAACTATTGTAGCCTCAGAACGACCCTAAGAATTGCAGCCACATGGAGAATGCAAAATAGTAAATACTAGGGAATAGTCTCATAAATATTTGTATTTTGTTCAAATCATTCAGTGTTGGGGAGAACACTTTTGCTCTACCAATTAAAAAAAAAAAAATTCCAGAAGATGATTTTTTAAATTTTTTTTTTTTTTAAGGTTCAGTACAATAAAGATACATCTCAAAGTGGGAGTGTACAAAGAGGGCTCTATGTAGTAATCATAGAATTAAGCAGGGTGGAACAAACCTTCAAGATCATAAAGTCCAACCTATTAGTATTAACACATTAGCTTCAAAGAATAATTCTATCAAGGATGAGTCATGCTAAAATATTTTAACCACCTGAAAGGAAAAATAAATGAACAAAACCTTGCTCAAACAGTTTATCCCTGGAGAAGAATTATAGCTCCTGATGTGTTAATCAAAAGGGGAAAAATTGTATGAAGGCACAGGACTGATTTATCTGACTGTGATCACAGCTGTCCCATGCTACATTGCCCCTTTGCCATGAAAAAAGTGGGGAATTTTTCATGCGAGGTTGTAAAGTGATCTAACCTGTATTAAGAATATACCTTCCGTGTTTAAGAATTGTGTTTTCAGTTAAACTGCTCCTCTTAAATATGCAACTGGAGAACTACACTGTGAGTTCAGTGGGATTTATTTTAATTCCCCCCTCCTAATTGTTTGTACTCCAGCGCCGTAAACTCATATGCAATGAAGTGTTTTATGTACTGTAGGATTCCTTACTATAAAGAACCCCAACAGATGTTTTTGGGTTGGTTTCTTCAGTTCTACAGCAAGCATACACAAAGTTGGAGATTATTTGTTATAATTTTTTAACAATATTTTGAACAATATTTAGCTTGGCATACTTGAGCTTCTGTTTGAATGCAGTCTACTTCATAAAACACTAAATGAGCTTCATCTTTCCAGTAAGGTTAAAACATCAAGCACTGGAAGCTCCTTAAGTATCAGTCATGACTGCTGGCTTCTGCTTTTATCCTCTTGCTGATATTTCTGTCGATCTGTAATAATGTAACTTACTGTTTTCTTCACTGCTGCATTTAAGCAATGAAATGGCACTCAGCATGTCCTGTATAGAGCCCTGCATCCTCCCAAAAGCATAGTTAGTTTTGTTGTGGGTGATTATGAGGCATTTATGTTGATTTGCTGCTTTACCAGAAATTGCTTTATTTTCACAAAATAGTTGTGAAGAAAAAAAGAGAAAGTGAAACACTGAAATTTAGAGCAAAATGTTTCCCTACTTTTAGATGTTCAATTTAAGACATCTGAGTTTCAAAGCAGTTACCACGTTTAAGCACAAACACTAACATTTTCAGCTATATAAATAAGTCATTTTTCAAAGCACACTGCAAGATGCCATGGTGAGCAACCACAGAAAGAAGACACAATTAATGGACACTGTTTCTATATCATAAATTAACTCTGAGAGAAGTATTATTCTCCTTGGAAATTTATTCCTAAATTCCCTCGGTAAAACCTTATGCGTACTTCTCAGTATTTTCCAGCTGCTGTAACAAATGAGGTTGTCAGCAAAAAAAGGCTCTGGCTTCTTTCTATGTAGCCCTAATTCTTATCTAGGTCAGGTACATCAGCAGTACTACATGAATCAGAAATCCTGCACAAATGCAGTACGTGACTGTGGTGGTGGAAGGTTCTTAGAAAAGCTTGTGCAAAACCAAATGGCAATAAGACCTGTACAAGGCAGAACTAATTCTTTTTGTTGACTTAATTTTGATCCTGTGGGACCACTCTTACAGAATAACCAAGCAAGGTGCACTCTGCTTTCACACTTGTGAATATAAAATTTCAGTAAAGTGATTTTCCTATTGCCAGTAAATAAAGCCAAAACATGGAACTGGGGAAAGGAGTTACCAGCACTGCTGTGCCTTTTGTTGTGGTAGGCCTAAGCAGGCCAAAATAGGCTTATACATGTCCTGGCTTGCCCAAACAAGTTTTTCTGCTCTCCCTCCTTCTGCTATGGGGCGAAGCAACTGCAGAAAAGAGGACAAAGAAACTGGAGCCACTAAGCCAGAGGACCCTGGCCCTTTGAATCCTGTGGTAAACAAGGTACACACACTTAGCTTGTGTATGCCTTGTGCAAGGCCTGTGTTCTGCCCTAAAATGGGTAAAGCAAGCCTATGGCTTCACCTAATATGGTCAGGCTTGGCTAACTGCCATTGTGATTGGTTATTCTGTGTTCAAAGGCCTGTTAGTCTTGGGCTGTATTGATAAACGGAGATGAGCAGGTGACACAACCTGCTCTGCTGTTGTATCTGTGCTCTCTTGCATTCGTGCCTGCCTGCTTGCTACTGCCTTATATCCTGAACTGCCTGGAAACTCCACTGCCAAGAGTTTACCAGGAACAGGCTCTAAATGCCTGCAGGCAATCAGTCTGCATAGCCAGTGTGACATTGTGCTGAGACTGCACATCACAAGACATCCTGCTTGCACCTGAAAGTCTCCTGCCAAGACAGGAAGTCCTGGAGATACACAGATCATCCAGAGGAGATCAGGACCAGGTCAGAGATTGTCTGCCTCCTTTCTCCAGCACCCTGAAGCCTGGGAAAAAATCAGAAGTCTCAGCAACTGACAAGACATTAACAGAATTCCTGAAAGTGTTTGGGTACTGTCTCAAGCTCTAGCCAGCCCTGCCAGTTGGGAAATACTTTGTGAGTAAATACTTAAAGCCTCTTGTAATTCACCATTGCCTTCTGCTATAAGCAGAAAGGAGCTCCTTGAGTCCATCTAGTGGGCAAGCAGAGTATTGACTGCAAGTGGTTTATTGACTGTAGGAACCTTCTCTTCCAGTTCAATTGAGTTCAATTAATGTTATATTATTACTAGTTATTTCTAGATCCTATATTATTACTGTATAAAGTTTCCATGACTGTGTGAAGAACCAGTTATTATTATAACTATTGGTTGGGGTGGTGAGACTTCTGAATATTGAATATTTAATAAAAAATATGAATCTTTTAAAATCATCTCACATCAATTAATTACCCTTCCATTACACCTTCAGATAGGCCATCTCCACTCTCTTCACATATTCTAGTTCCAGATGCAGGCTGAAGCCCTAAGCAATACTTGCCTTGCTCTGCATGTGAACTTTGCATTATCTAGCACTGTGTAGGGTTTTTTGTTCTTATATGACAGTCGGTTTAGAAGTAAATGGTGCTGGCTAGACACAGAAGCTAGAACAAGGAACTACTCAGTGTACTATAGAGTAGCTGTGTTTGATGAACACTTGTGCATGCTGGAGCTTATCTGTGACTGGTTAAACAGAAGCTGCGGTGAGAGAGTAATCGCAGAAAGTACCTGAAAATAATCAAGATATTTCTGTGGCTGAAAACTGAGACTGGGAGCTGAAAGGTAGCAAGAGAGGTCAGACAAAGAGATATGCAGACAGAGAATGCATTGATAGGGTGAACATTGAGTTTGGTCAATAAGGAAATAAGGGCAGAACAAGATGAATGAAAAGACCAGGATCAGTTTTCTGCTGTGACATGGCACCTACAGTTGATGGTAGTTACCCTGGACCAGCTGTTTTGTGTGATGCATCACCACTCATGCTGGTGGTGAGTTTATGTGGGTTTTAATATGACAGCATGTGGTGGAATTTCTGGAAGAACTTGAAGGTGTTTGTGTTTAAGCTGTGGAAATTATAATTCAGAGTTGAAAAGGCTTTGATTTAATATGGCTCTGCAACCTGGCCAGGCACCCCAGCAGTTACAGCTTTTCTCCTTCTCTTCTGACAGACAAAGCTCCCAGAATATTTTAACTGGGCCAGGCACCAAAGTTCAGAGACTCCAGCTCTGATTGTTCATCTTTGGTAAAGAAGAAACCTTTATTAATGTCACCTGTTATACAGTCTCCTGATTGTGCAAAGCAGAACTGTATGCAATAAGTGCATATAAGAAGTACTTAACCACGTGTCGTATTGGTGCTCAAGCAGTGGTTCTAACTTCAAGCACTTTTCTTGGCAGGAGAATCCACTCCACTTAATGTAGTAAGGCTCAGTGACTCAAGGAACAGAGAATGTTCTTTCAATGCCAAGGTAGGGATGAGTATTACTCATGTCCTAAAAAGACCATGATCCCTTCCTTTCATGGGTGGTGTATGCCTGACCATGAATGTGCTGTCATCTGTATTGCTCCTAGTAGAAAACATTTTCCAGAAGGTGGTAGGTATGGTAGTGAGCAGGGGTGGGAAGAGTGGTAAAAATGGGGACTAGGAGTCCATAAGGTTAAGAGTATGAGTCAAGACAGTAAACGAAAAGACAAAAGCAGACTCCTAAATGTTGCTGCTCCAGAGATCAGAATATCTGTGAAACACTCTACTGTAAAGTTCCTCTGTTATTCAGGGCAGCAGGCCAGAAGCAAGTTAGCAGAGTGCAGCCATCTTCCCTGGAAAGGACTGGCCTTCCTTCCCTTCTGCCTTTTGCTTCGGTCTCTGATAGAAATTCTGAAGAACGTGTTTCTGTATGAACTGTCTCATGCAAGTCCTGAGCACGGATTATTGGTGGGGTGAATGGCAGTAGAGTACAACAGCACAATTAAAAATCTTTCTGCTGGGATCCAAGACTTACTCTGGCTCTGGCCAAGAACTGCTCCTGCATCTCTAGCAACTAATATAACAAAAACAGTAGAAGACTGGTTAATGCTGATTGTAGTGTAACAGAAGGTAACACCAGCTAGGAGAGGTGACTTAGTTTTACATACAAATAATTTTACTTCCTTGTGCTTGCCCTTTCCTAAGCACTAATGATGTTTGTTCAGGTAGTCTGATCAGAATTACATGTGGTGACAAAGAACAAGGGGTTCAGGCTAGTCCCCACTGTCATGTTTTCTGGTTGTTCATCAACTGGCAAGCTTCATGCTTGGATGAGTCTTTTGTGCTGAAAATCAGCTGATGGTGATTTTCATCCTTAACGTGTGCGTTTTGCCTCACACTTGAGTCACTGCTGTTTTACCATCTTGTATCCTTTCTGGGTGCTGTCTGCCCTCTTCCTATCTGGTTTTCTTGAGGCATGCCATGGTATCAGTGACCTACTGAGCACATGGTCTTCTTCAGCTCCTTCTGCTTCCATTTGTACTGAGAATGTTTCTGTTAGAAACCTCTGTGCTCCCGCTCTTGCTAGATCCTTGACTCCTGTTTCCCCTGGGTCCTGGTGAGTTAAGTAGCAAGGACTCATCTTCCCCCTGGCTACAGGACTGTAGTTCTGATCTAAGGACATTTGGTTCACTGAGTAACATGGTGGATTTTTCTGTCCAGGCCAAAAAGACCATTCCAAGAATAAAGTATGGAGTAAAGCTCAGACATTAGCCTCCACTATTTTTTGAGATGGGGGAGTGGTAGAGAGGCTGCTTCTACAGGAAGATCGGTAAAGTTACATTGGTAATGTTACAATGAAATACAGCAGATGTGGTCAGAAAATGCCCAATTGATAGGAGAGATGGGTTAGCTCCAGACCTTTGGTGAATTTGGTTTGGAACTCTGAAGTCAGTATTTGTGCTGTGATCCATCGTACAGATCTTTTCTAGGTTAAAACCTCTTTTGTTGACTAAGAAATATATTAAGTTTTTTAGTCTTCTGCCTGTGGCTGAATTTTGTCACAATGAGATGTAAGCAGTGATGTGTAAAAAAACTGTATTTTTTTAAGTTATTTCTCAGTTAATAATATGCATTATTTCTCCTACAACAGGAAATTATTTAAGTTTATTGCTGTAATTAATGCTGCAATGAATTCTTTTCACAATTTTTACTCTTTACACTTAATTGAGTACATCTACAGTATGACAAAATATACTGCTATTAATGTTTAGGAAGGATAATGAGATTCCTATATAGTCATTTGTACTGAAATTAACTACTGTAACAGACATTATGGAATTTAACACTAAATTCATTAATATTGAATGCATACAGCATTTAGGATAATTTAAGAGTTTTAAGTGATAAAACTAGTATTCAGTTGATAGTGTAGAAAAAAATAGAAAAGCAAAACCAGAAAAAGTAAGTCAGAAGTGGGTCTTCCACTGGCAGCCTGTTGTGCTGTCATGAAGTACCCATCTTCATACAGGCCTGAAAAATTAAATACCCAAATTTTAACTTAGGAGTGGAATAAATAAAAAAAAAAAAAAAGGGGGGGGGGAATAATCCTCTAGACTGTTGGTGTACACTGAACTCTGGCTTGCTGAGACAGAGGTGAAACTTCTTAAGTGCACTCAGATAAGGCCAATGAGGCCAAGCATCGACCTGATGTTTGTTTATGGACCTGTTAATGTAGCGGAAATTGTGTTTTGTCCAATTATCTGGTAAATATGCAGCTGTACCAGATTCATTAAGACAGACGTTTGTTATCAACGGTGGTGAATTAAAACGTCAAGTCCCACACCCACTACTCAGGATGCAGTGCCAAGAACGAGGCTGCTTCGAAGCCAAGCGGTGAAGAGGAGCACGCAGATTTCATTTCAGCAGGCAAAGCCTTGGGTTAGCCACGGCTCGGGTGGTCCAAAGCGGAGCTCCCCCCTAACCCCGCTGCTCCCCAGGCCTCGCTGCTGCTGTCGCCGCCGTAGCTCGAGCGAGGACGCGTGCACCGTACGCCATCCCCGCGCACGCTCCGCCCTAAGAACGCAGCGGAGCCTCGGGGCGGCGCGTGCGCTGCCTCGCGGCCCTCGCGCCCCGCCCCCTCCCCCGCCCTTCCCTCGCGCTCTCTGTGCGACGTCGCCCAGCAGGAAGAAGCCGCCGTGTCGGACGCGGCAGATTCGCCATAACCAGCCGCTCGGCCAGGCTCAGCCCTGCTGCCCCCACCCATTCAAAAATATTTTCTTTACCAAAGGGAGAGGCTCGCGGGCTCTCGGGACGGCCTGCGTGAGTCCGGCCCGCTGCCTCGAAAGTTTTTGTGTTTTTGGTTTTTTTTCTTCCCCTTTTCCGTCCTTTCCTTTTATTTTTAAGCCAGGCCGCACCGCTTGGCTTTTGGTCAGCTCCCCCATCGTCCCCCCGCCCCTTCCCCGCCGTGGTTATGGATGCTGCGGCTGCAGGTGAGCGGGGCAGCGCGGGGCCAGCCACAAGCAGCAGGCTGGAGAGGGTTGGGGAGGGCCTACGGATCCCCTTACGACAAGGCCGGCGCTGACGGAGGAGAGGGGGTGAAAGTAGTTCCGCCTGACGTCTGTCATGCGCCATCCGCACAGAAAGTAGTCCCCTCACGGGTGTGCAAGCTGCTGCTACTGCTACGCTTACCTCAGCGAGCATCGTCCCTCCGCTGGCGGCAGAGTAGGCGGGGAGGGCAGCTGTCGGGCGGTCTGGCGGTTGTGGAGCCGCCTTACCGGGGGGCCGCGGCCTACGCCGCGATCCGTCGTGTGTGTGTAGGTGCCGGGAGTACCGTAGCGTGGTGTGGTGTCTCCTGGAACGTGGCAGCCGTGGGATAGTTCGGGTCACTCCGCGGTCAGGGAGCTCGGAACGGTGCCTGGGAGAGCGCCGGAGTCCGGGGGAGGTCGAGAACCCCAGTGTCGCCCGGCTGCCCGTCTTGTCGCTTGCGTTCGGGGAACACCTGGGAAAAAAAGCGGCTGCCATGGTGCGTGCTGTTCGTAATGAGTCAGTGCACGTCCTGATTCAAAGCACTCGGACATCTTGTTTAGCTTCAGCTCAAGAGCCTACACGTTCAGTTCCAGAAGAGAGACAACCAGTTATAGATGCCTCCGCTGCGTTATCTCAGTCTTTCTCTGTGCCTTCTATTGACTTGACTTTCGTGGGGGTTACAAGTGTAAATAAAGCTATGCAGAGGCCATGGCCACAGCCAGTTTTGTGGGTGCGCTCAGCCTTTCGCAATCCCAGTGTGTTCGTTGCAGTACACGTTTGTGAAGTGATAGCTGAACACTAGTTAATTACTCTGTATACTCAAATTTGGCTTTTGGCTGTCATTCCTTGAGATGACATTTTGCTTTTTAGAATCGTAAGTATTTTCAGACAATTAGTTTACAACTCAAACCGTATTTTATGTCAGAAAACAGTGCTATTACAAGAGTAACTTGTATCTGACTAGCAGAATATCAAACACGTGCTGAGTTACTTAAATGGTAATTGTACAAGCATTCCAGGACTGCTTGTACATCCAATTTCAAATGACAAATTAATTCTTTTATTGCTACTAATAAATTCGTATTTATTCAAGCACAATGGTCTTAATAAAAGGTGTTCTGAGGGTAGTTGAACCCAAACTGTCACAAGTGATATATTTGGTGACGATGCTGCTGAACTGTGTCTGAATTCAGATGCAGTTCTGCTATGTGTGCTTACAAATAATCAGGTTCGAAGCGTTTGATTTGAAGTTGGTGGCCGATTACATGATTTGTGTTTGGGCTTTTTTGTGGGTTTGTTTTTGTTTTTGTTTTGGTTGTTTTGTTGTTGTTGTTGTTGTTTTGGGGTTTTTTTTGGGTTTTTTTGAGAGAACAGAGTGTTTTCAGTATCTCTGATAGTGCGGCTTAAGGTACAGTAGTGTACGATAATATATTTTGGTGGGAACTTCAGCAGTGCTGCCTTTAGCCACATGAGGGCGATCTTAGAACATTAATAAAGACAAAATCTTGCTATAAGCACATCTATTACGGTTTTGTTTGTTGCTGGTTTGGGTCTTTTTTCTGTGTGCTTGTTTATTTTTTTTAGTCGGTTTTGCTTATGTAGTTGTTTGTTTAATGATGGAAAAACTGTCTTGTTTATACGTTCGATAAACTGATTATTGTGAACTGCTGTAAATACTTGCATTTCCTAGTCATTAGAACATCCATTTTAATCCAATTCTGAATTTGTATATTCTAGCCAAGATAAATGTGTGTAGGCAGTTGTCTCATTTTGAAGAACTTTTTGTAACTTTTTTTTCTGGAGCATTTGTAAGACTGGTCTGTGTAAAAGAAAACAATATATAACACTTTCATCATGAGTTAAGCAGTTTTAAACACAAGTTTCTTTTAACAAATCTAGTAGCAGACTAGCTAGATGTGATATGTTTAGCTGTGGTGAGAGTGTGAGGACATGCATCATACAAAGAAGAGAGATAAGAGTCTTGTGCCCCTATCCTTTGGGGCAGCAGTTTCATTATACAGTATGAGGTGGGTTCTGGTTTCTGGTAATATCTTGGACAAATCTGGAGCCAGTCAATGTGACCTAGGTACTTAATCTTCTGGTAACTCCAGTAAAACATCTAAAATCGATCTACCAAATGTCAGAGTTCTAGCACATCACTAGTTTGTTGCTCTACCTTTGTATTAGAGATAGTGATGGTTTTATGTCAAATATTTGGACATTTTCAGAGGTACAGTGTCATGCTGGTGAAATATTATAGTAGTTGAATTCTTGAGTGAGCTGTATTGAGGTCTACATTGTGTAGTACTCTTACTGCCAGTTAAAAGAAAATGCAAGAAAGCATCAATGATCTGGATCTGAATTTTGTGGCATGCCTGGCACATCATAGAATTACAGATCATAAAATTGTCTGGTTGGAAAAGACCTTAAGATCATTGAATCCAACCATAACCTAACATCTCCCTGTACACTGTCAGACCATGTCTCTGACAGTTACCACTGATAGAGATCTAAGTAGATGAGTGTAAGAGGGCAGACACACAGTGATGTTTGTCCAGAATGCTCTTCTAGGGCCACCTTAGAGCCTTGCTGAACTTCAATTAGTGTCTTTTCAAAGGTGTATGCCCAGTATGGACTTCCACAGCAGTAATCATCTTTTCTGGTTTTTATAAAACCTACATGTTACAGGACCATATATGTTTTATAGGACTGTTTATTATAACTGCAAGGTTTTCTTCTTGAGTACCGCAGTTAGCTTCATTTTGAGCTTGACTTTAAAATGTTTGCCATAATTGAGAGATCTTTAATAGAAAACCTTTCCAAACCCTTCTAGAGTGTTAGCAAATTGAAAAGTTCACTTTGCTACAGGATCACTTTCCTTAGAGTCTTGTCATACATACTTTTTGCTACATAGGCTCTCAGGCAGGCCTGTTACTGTTGAGATGTTTATAAAATGTGCTGCATTCTGCTTTCTGTTTTTCAGGTTGATAAAATTATCCTTACTGACCTGCCCTACTGTAGTTTTATATGTAATTTGACACAACAATTTTTTTTTTGTGTTACTTGATAGAAATAACTTTTATAAATATATTTCTTCTTCAAAAGCTTCCTTTCACTTCTGTTTAGCTGTAGTAGATTATTTTCTTCTTTCTTAAATCTTCTTTGGTGATTAGCATCAAATATGATGCTTTTAAATAGCCTTCCTACTGCTTTTAAAGATTTAACTGTTCTCAGAAACTTTTTAGTCTTTTTTATGATTTGTTTTTGCTTTGTGAAAATGCTTTCTATCTTCCATAGTTCACATTGTGGAGGTTAAATACAAACATTTGTCTCTTTGTCACTCTTTTAAAGACTTTTTTTGAGTACTTCTTTAATCACAGTTACAGAGTAATTTTCAAGTAGCACCACTTTAAAAGGGGTCTTGTGTTTTACTTCTGATAAAGAATAGAACTATTTCTCCTTCTCTGGTTTCACTGAGTGCTTTCTGAGTGAAGCATTCATTAATGGTATATGAACATTTAATCTTGGCCTCCTGTTCCTGAGATGACATTTAACCAATCTGCATAAGGGTGACTGAAGCCTTTGTAACCTCTTTTATCCTCTTCAGTATATCACAGTGATTCTTACCATTGTGGTCAGACTGTTGCTCATGCAGTGGTAAAACTACTTTTCTATTTTATGCCAGCATTTCATTCCTCAGAGATTGTTACTTGTTAAAATAGCTTGTTAATCAGATTGGACCCTAAGCTGGGCCTAACAGATGGCACTGCTTCACAAACAATACACCCTACTTTCTGTCCTCAATATTTCCATGTGGTAGTGTCCCACTGGCATTGCAATACTTGTCAGGTGGTTCGAGTTCATGTCTATCAATAATCCTTTCTACACCTTAATAGTTTTTGGGCCTTATTGTAATAGCATGTAGACTTACCTTTTTAAAACAACTACAAAGAAATGGAGAACAAACCCAACCATTTGTTTCACCTGTTCTTTGTTGTTGAAGTTACTTACATTTTACTGAAATTGTGAAATAGTACTCATTACTTGCAGGTATTAATCTCACATAATCATGCATTTCATGGTATTTAAAAAAAAGAAGTTGCAGTTTCTTTTTTAATCATATTAAAGTAGATTTTAAGTAAAAAATCCAAACCCAAAAAAGTGTCCCTCCAATGAAACAATAAGAATCAGAGATACATTGTAACATACTTCTGAAATTTTGTGTATTTGATGTAAAATTGAAAATGAAAAAAAAGCCCAACACTTAACAAGCACAGATGAATAAGATTTGATGTCTAAGAAGATTATTTTAATGTATTTGACGTTAGTATAGAATATCATTCATTGTATTACATGTGCCAATTCTTTTATGTTCAGTTCAAAACATTTTTTTTTAACTGAGAAATCATGTTTCTTGTATTAAGTGCAAATTATTGCAAGCTTTTTTACCTTTTGCTTTCATATTAACTACTAGGTCACAATTTCAATACTACTTCCTAAAGAAACCATCAAGGAAAAGTCTCGTTCATTGTTCTTTGAAACCTTAGTATCTTACATGCTCAGCATTTGTGTTTGAAAAGTTCTTTAATAAAAACAATAGTTTTCTTGGAAGAATTGTGCCCAGTTTTTATAACACTTGAGATTTGAACAGAAAGCCTTGCATTTTCTTAGTAATTCTCCTGTTAGTGTATTATTACCACGTTTGATATTATAATGGGAGATTTAACTCCATTGAATAAAGACAGCTTGTAGTTAATAGAGCTGTGATCGAATAATTGCAGATTTCAAGATAGCAGTGCAGGGAGAGAGCAATGTCAAAGCAGTGAGGAAATCAGGTACTGAAAGAACATAAATACCTCTTCTTTTATAAGCTTGTCCAACAGCAGTACAGTGCTGTGCTTTTCTTGTGGATGAAACAGTGATCTGTTTCTGACTGCATTGTAAACATTTGTGTTAGCCAGCTGTAGACATTGTTAAGGTATTAGATATTGGGAGGTTCTGTAAGAATCAGTAATTGGTTTAGGAGTATTTTTAAATTAGTTCTGGTTATCTTTGTCTATAGCCTGGTGCTGAGAGATAGTTAGGTGAGACTGTAGAGTTTGCTTTTCCTTGGTCCACAAACAGCTGTTTTTTTAGGTATGGGCTTGAAGATTTGACAGTAGCACACCTGAAGGGCGTAAAACTTGTGAGAAACACCAGAAACAACATTGTGGGGGGCATCCTGGGGGCATTCCTGTTGTAGGCGGCTGGATGTGGCTGCTGCTTTCCCGTTTGCAGGTTCCATCAGTGGCAAAGCGGAATGTGCATCCCAGAGACACACTCTGCACACTCCACGCACACGAGGTACTGATGTGCTGCCTTCAACAACACCTGTGTACAGGACTTGTGTAAAAATATAGTCCTCTTCATCTGGTAGAGATTGAAGTTCACTAAGGAAAGCACACACACAGCACTGTAGATTCACAAGCACATGCACATTTGCAGACCTCCCAATTATCTCCCAGGTACTGGCATGGCCCCTCTGTCCATCCAGTTATGACACTCATACACACCAGCTTTGGGGAAAAAGTTGTCCTCTTCCACCAAACAGCTGACAGAGAGTCATGCACACTATAACCATTGATTCCACTCCAGCTACTGCTGCTGAGCCCCTTACTCACTTCACTCACCCCAGTTCTCCCAGTAGCTGTGCCTGGGATGTGCAGTAGTTCGATCCCAGTGGCTGGAGGTGGGACAGTGAATGAGAGTTCTGGTCATGCAGTGTCATTGCTGCCACTCTTTCCTCCTCACTGTTTTCCATTTCTTCAGCGTGAGATTGCTCCCATAGGAGACAGTCCTCCATGAACCACTCCAGCATGGTTCCTTCCCACAGGCTGGAGTTCTTCACAGAATGCTTCAGTGTGAGTCCTTTCCGCAGTAGTCTTTCAGGGGTGGACTGCTCCAGCATGGGTTCCCCACAGGTTCTGCCAGAAAACCTGCTCCAGTATGGACTCCCTTCCATGGGCTATGGCTTCTGCTAGGAGCCTGTTCCTGCATGGGCTTCTCCCAGGTGTTGAGGTTTCCTTCAGGGCACATCCACTTGCTACAATGTTAGGTCCTCCATGAGCTGCAGGTGGATATCTGTTCCACCTCTAACCTCCATGGGCTGCTGGGGGACAACCAGCGTTTCCATGGTCTTCAAGGGTACCTCTGCTCCAGTGTTTGGAGAATCTCACAGAATGACAGAATGGTAGGAAGGGACCTCTGGAAATTGAGTCCAATCCCCCTTGTCAAGGCAGGTTTACCTAGAGAAGGTCACACAGGAACATGTCCAGGTGGGTTTTGAATGTCTCCATAGATGGAGACTCTACCACCTCTCTGGGCAGCCTGTTCCAGTACTCTGTCACCCTTAAATTGAAGAAGTTCCTCCTCCTCTTTCAGAGTGTTGAAAAGTTTTGGCTATATTAAAATGATTTATAGCATATAAATATGAATTTGTTTCCTTGCTCTGTATTTCTTGTGAAAATAGTTATTTAAAAATAACATAAACCAATACCTAACCCCTAGCTTACCTTTTATGGTAGAATTAAGAAATATACTGAGATTTTTGCAAGAGTTAAAAAAAAAAATTGAAATGGCTGCACTTACATTATAGCTTAATTTTCCACTTCACCACTTAAGAAGAAAATAACTGGTATTATTTATTTTGGTGTACACATAGCACAGTTTATATGGGCAAAGCAAAGATAATGAATTAACACAAAGCACATTTAGTGAACAGAATGTTCCAAATTAGTTTTGGCTAAAATTCCTGTTGTTTGTTTACCTGCATATTTGATTACTGTTCCTTTCTTTCTCTGCATATTTAATTGCTGTCTAATTAATTGCTCTGTTGATTTCCTACGTAATTAATTATTCACTAATTAATCATTGATTCCCTGCATAGTTAATTAACTTATTGCTTATTTGGTTTTTACACTTAATTGACTATAATTTATTGCTCTATTGCTATACCACCTAATTAGCAACTGGTTAATCAATTACTGTTTGCTTACTCATAATCTTGTTGTTTAGGCCCATGATCAGCAGGGTTTATCCTCTGCTATGTGACCTCCTTTTCCAGTCATTCTTCCTAAAATAATTTATTTTACTTGGTTTTGTTTCCATCTCACCTCTGAGCAAAGCACATGAATCTTCTGCATGTCCTAATGCTTTTTGGACCTTCACTAGCATTGTTCTGTGCTACTTGGTCTGTTCACTTCTGGTTTTGTTACAGTTTTACTTCTGTTTCATGTTGTGTTTAAGTGGGCACTTTCAACAACCCAGGGACTTTGAGGGATTCGTCATGCTCTTGTACCTATCTCCAAGTCCTCCGTGAGAGGAATGAAGAGAAACTGTTATGTGAGTACTTGTTACAGCTGGTGGAGGAGGAGACGCGGTAGTTTAGGCTGAAATTTTAGGGAAAACAACTAGCAGGTTGGGAAGCAGAAACAGTTGTAAATAAAATCTCAAAATAGAAATATCAGCTAAGTTTCAGTGTTCTTTGTTAGTTAAACTTTCAGGTAAATCCTCATAGGTTTTGTAGTGTGCAACTTAAATGTGCATTTAGACTTAGAACAGCTGTCATCCACTGGGTCAGTAAAAGCCTTCTTTCACATTTAATTAGTAAAAATCAATAATGCTAACTAGAGCAATAGTTCAAAGGAACTGATTCAAAGGAACATTTCCATTATAAACACTGCAATCAAAATAGAAGTGTGTGTGCCTGTGTGTGCTCAAGACATCTGAATATCTAAGAAGGAACCTTGCTGAGCTCTTAAGACCAACTTGAGTGTATTACACATTTTACATAACTACTGAGGTGTGCAATACATAGTTCAGAAAACAGAAATGGTATTGGAGTTACCTTTCAGAGATGTTTTATACTTTTGAGGGAGTTGTATTATTTCTGAAAGATGCTTTTGTTTTAGTTTCTGCTGCAAATAACTGTAAAAGAGAGCCAACTCTGCTGTTCTTAACACTCAGAACACCTTAAACATGGATTTTTTTCTGAACTGAGGTAAACTCCATATTTAGTGTGCCATGAAGGGAGAGGAATAATTTTGAATAGATGTAGTGATCTTTCCTTGGGGTTGTATAAAAAAAAGGCTCCAAAATGGAGCTTCCTTATTCTCTTCCTCTGAAATTCATTGCAGAGTTCAAAAAGTACCACCTTATTTCTGTACTTAACCATTTAATCTGTGGTTTGATTTGTACCTCAAATAACATTGGTTGTTCCACTTCGATTTCAGTGAGCTTTTGTCACTAATGTTCTTTAGGGAGACAGAGCAAAAAAAGCAATTGAAACAAGTTCCTTGGCCAGGAGTTTCTCTATGTAGCTGAAGAACAAGTGTGCTGTTAAAATTGGCTCCTTATTGCTGGGTTTCATTGTACACCGAAGGGAGCAAGGAGTGTGAAAAATCATGCCATAAAGGCAAATGACAGTGGCTTTAGAAAACAATAGTCCTCTGAATTAACTCTGTCAAAAATTGGTGTGTTCTTCTTTTATCTCTGGCTTTTTCTGAATGGTTAGCTTTTTATTAGCCCTTTTTTATTGTTATTTGCTATCTTGTGGCTTTGCATTTACGTCATACCTCTAGTACTTGTGTAATGAAAAACCTCCATAAGGTTTTGTCTAAAAAGTTCTATTAAATTTCTATTTAGAGCCTTGACCAAGGAAAGTTTAATGAAATTCTTAATTTGTTCCTGCTTTGAAGGTTTTTAGTTTTGGGGCTTTTTTTTTTTTTTTTTTTTTAATGTAGTCAACATGAATTTTTTCATAAAACTTGTATGTCAAAATCTATGAAGTACTAGATGGTTTTTGTTAGAGCTGAGCATTAATATTGTCTCTGAGGCAGGTAGGGCATGTTTCATTTGGAGAGAAAAACTTTTCCTTATATTTTCCTCCTACTCATGCCTGTTTTTCTCCATGTAGATGGGTCAAAGATGAGCCCAGGTATTTTTTGTATTTAATATTGGCATAAAATTAAGAATACCCCATACTTTGTATTTCTACTGCTCCAAAGTGACTGGGCTGAAGGAGAGAGGAAGACTAGGTGATTTAATAGTTCTGACTGACATGTGATGCAGCATTCTCTGATCTATAGTGCTGCAACTGTTTTGACCTTCCTCCCTGTACTTTCTTTAGTATCAGAGCCACATCAAAGGATAATGACTTGACATTTTTAACTTACAGTGCTGCTCGTGGCAACCAGCTAAGGCAAAAATGACACATCAGTGCATACATTTTTCATAAAATATGTTTATTTTCTGTCAAGTGTTGCCATAGTGGAAAAATAAAAGTTCTTTTATGGTATTTAATTCTTTATTCCTTTTGTTTCCAGCACTTTCACAGGTAGTTAGAGAATTAGACTTGCTTAGGTGAGGTAAATAGAGAGGTTGAGTACACATAGAAAAGAACAGTGAGGTCCATGAACATAAATTAGGATTTGGAGCCCAGCTGAATTTCAGAGCTGCTTTGTAAAGGATAAAATGTTCTGCGTTTATACCAATATGATACACAACAAATATGGACAGCAGCTTAATGTCTTCTGTAATTTTACCATACGTAAAAAAGGTGTGAAATTGTAACATTGCTTGAGTGCCAGGAGGCTCAGAGGCTCTGTTAGAGAATGTTCAAGATTTGAGCCAGAAGAAATTTTCTGCCCTGTGAGGATCAGGGTAGAAGTTAACTGTTTCTTAAGTTAATTAATTTTGGGATGTGTTATGAATGTCTTCATTTAACAGTGTAACACTTCATTTCATCTTGTTACTGTCTGTTAACTGTGTTAAGCTAACTGATAGTTACTGTGTTAGCTGAACCGACATCTCAGTACTAGTAGTAATATAAATAAACAACTTAAATTTGGGAATACTAACTCCTTGTTTTTAAACTTGTTTTTCAGGGATCAATGCCATCTTCATGTGTAAACTTTGTAACTTATTTTCACCAAATCAGTCTGAATTATTGTCTCATGTCTCTGAGAAGCATGCAGAAGAAGGGAGCAGTGTGGATGACATCATTATTCCGCTCCAGCCTCTAACAGTACCCACAAGCATAAACAAAGATGGAGAAGGTACATTCATAAATTGAGAGTAATGTGATTTTCAGAGTAACTTGGTTTTTCAGCTGTACTGTGATGATAGTGCATTATGCATAGAACCATTTCCATAGTTTGTATAGTGACCACTATACAACTCCCATCCTGGATTTCATTCAGTGCAGATTGAAGAGGACAGATATGGATAAACTCAGCATGTGATAGAGAATTATGACACTAATCTATTTAGTGTCACATATAGCAAAGTCTATTTCCTGAGCTTTGAGCAGTGGGAAGCAGCCGGGACACCATGGATATGGGGGTATGTGCTTTTGGGCTTAGGAGTGGTGATGTGCTTTTTGAGTTGTCTGTTTAACTTGTTTGTTGTGATTCAGATAATATTAATAGTTTTATTCCAAAATGGAAACAGCGTGATTTATAATTGATGACTATGTTTTGATATGGTCACTGGTAAATAAAGCAATCTGGTAGTCAAAAGTTAAATTAGTTATACAGAACAGTTTTACTCTGCAGTGGAAGAAATTCACATTTGTTCCATTTAAAACTGATTATAATTGCAATTCCTTGTAATATTAACAGTGGGTTGAAAATAATGCAAACTTCGTAATTGTTTCTTCTTTCAGACCCATACTGAGCAATGGATTTATATTGTTGGCAGACCTCTTACTTAACACAACTACTGAGATTTTCCAGTCATTATGATATCTATGTTTTAAAGACTGTGCTTATGAATAAAAAGCATTCTAATACCATACTTAAAAATTATTAACATATGCTTGTGATGCTTCTGTTATTTACCATCAGTAATTCAGTAGTTATATAAGAAAATATTTCTAATAATGGTCATACAGTATTGCACTATATCTCAGATGGTTGGTGAGGAAAAATTGCACCAAATTAATAATGACACAATTAAACACTACTAGCAGTGCATCAGAATATGATGAATAAACAGTAGTTCTACATCAAGTTTCAAAATGCCACTCTGATTTTACTTTAATTGTATAGAACTAATTTCTCAGGTGTGCACAGTGCATCTTCCTTTCTTAAAAGTTTGTTTCCTCTTACGCCTTTACTAAACCATGTTTCTGAGCACAGTGAGACTGCTACTTTGTAACATATTCCTTTTAGTAGAAAGGTTCTTTTGTGAACTTTGCATTTGTGTCAGGGACTATCTTGCTCTTTCTGTATTGTATGGTGTTAATCATACATTGTACATTCATGAGATTAGTATACAAGTACCATTATGATCTGAAACAGCAGAAATTAGACCTATACAGCATTTAAGAAAATAACCTTATAATTCTAAATATGTAAAATATAGCATTAATATGTTAAGTTACATATTCATAAGTTGCCTTTTTCATTATTCTTGATGAATACTCTTCATCATCTGAAATGATCATATGGTGCCACCTTTTTCACATTATGTAGCCCAACTCTTTGCCATCTGCTATCAGTAAGAATGTCAAGGTAAATTACTTTCACATGGATTTCAACTCTTATTGTAGACTTATTTCTTCTTTCCTATCACACAGATTGATCAGAGGGTTCTGTTCTAAAGGATCTGTTTAAAAAATAGAGTATTTCACAGCTGAATATAGGAATTTGGAGAGTTCTTGTTTGAGAGCATCAATTTTATCCTTCCCATTATGTGATCTACAATAGATAAAACTTTACATAATCTACAATTCTTTCTCAGGGGACCTTATTTTGTAGGAATACAGTATTGTCACTAAAAGGAGAATTGGTTGCTGAATGACTGTCTTACAAGTTACAGCTTCCCTAAAAGCTGTTTCTCTACAGAAACCCTAGTTTCCCTTCCAAGTATTAGTAAACACCGTAGCTACTCCAGAACTGGTATAGATGAGTAAATGATGAGCTGTTAATGAAGCTCTTTGTTCTGCCTGAGTAATAAATTAATGATTTTGTAAGTGCCGTGAACAAGTAAAATTCTAGGTGAGTAATATCTGTTTATTACCCTAATGTTATGTTATTGGCAGTGTTCTCTGCTGAATTTTATTTAGTCACACTGCATTCCCGTAGTCAGGTTGTGATCTATTTAGATTTGATTTGTCCTAACCATTTTGGATGATGTTAGAGTTTGAGGGGTTTTTTAATTTTGTTTTTGTGGTCTTTTTGTTTTGTTTTGAAGTTTTTTGTGTGGTTTTTTTGTGTGTGAGAGAGTTTGGTTGGTTTGTTGGGTTTTTTTGTTTGTTGTTTTGTTTGTTTGTTTTTATGAAGTGTAACAAAAGGTACCAAGCAGACAATACCATTGTACAGATTTTGCATGATTCTCATTTTGTCCAGCAAAGCAGTGTGACAACTGGAATTTATGGCCATATGTGTCATTAAACATTTAATCTTGGCACTGTTAATTCAGGATAGTCGGAGATATGTTTTGTCATGGAAAGAGGAAAACAAGGAGCAAGGAGATAAGCCTCAGAAGTTCTTATGATGTATCAGTTGCCCCTGTGAATCCTCCTGTTCTGATGCATGTTGCTGCCAAACCCTTGCCACTAGGTGTTTTTATCTCTCAAATGAGATGTGCAGTAAAATTCTCCTGCTGGTAAGGTCATTTACAAGTATTTGCAGAAGTTATAGATTCTCTATCTGTTGGTCACACCCTTCATAGTCACAGTGATAAGAACTACAGTTTTGTGGACTGTGGAAGAGGATCTGCCACCAACCTTCTAAATTAGCAGTTTTCGCATTTCCACTTGCATATAAGATTTTATTTCTAGTTCTGTCTTAATGTGAAAGTGCTGTTATGTTTCTCATTAAGTTTACATTAAAACAATCAAGAAGCAGCATACTTCTTTTAATTGATAGTGCTTAATTTCTTTCTCTTGGGTGTTCTGATGACTGAATTGTAAAAGCGTGGAAAGAGAATATGGTGGTTGCATACGGTCTTCAAATACTGGGATTTAATTATTTTATAGTAACCTGAGTTGTATCCACATCTCTAATCCTTAAATTATGGTTGATACACTGCCAAACTGTGACCTTTTTACAGGCTGACATGAGATTAATAATGTTTGTTTGTTTGCTTTAATTGCATGTTAATTACTTCAACTCAAGTCACCAAATACTGATTGCTGCAATTGATGAATATCAGAAAGAATGTGAATGGTGACAAAGAAAAGTTTTGAAAGCACTGAGCTCACCCCTCTTTCTGGCTGATAATTGACAAATCTCCTTCCACTAGAGTGCAGTAGCACAGAAATTCAGAACATTGCTGATGGAGGGTTCAATAAATGTGAAAGGGTTGCTGTTTTCCTTTGCATAATGACATTTTTAGTGTTCTATATTTAAGCAGACAATCTGTCACTCCTGTAACAAGATGGAGTGCTTTATTTTTTTGCCTGATATTAATTACACAATTAACTCAAAGCTGTGGTCTCTGTGTGTGAGTTTTTGTTTGTCTGGTATATTTGCAGGAAATGTAGAATAAATTTTGAATAAAATGCTGCCACCACCTCCTGTTCTCATCCCTTAAGATTTCTCGTGGTCATTTGTTTTTACATACGCCTTAAACCAACACATTTAGTAAGGTCTTTTGACATATGTACATGAAAATTATTCAAGATTTGTTTGAGTTTATTAATATTCTTCCCTGTCATGATTTTTCACACTTGTACATTGTCAGTTTCAATTTATTATCCAGTTAGGAGGCTATTGATAATTGATAAAAAGCTTTAAAGAGCTTTTACTCTTTATTCTTGATATGCGCTGGGTTTGGTGAAAATTCCTGGAAAAGGAGAAGGAGAAATGTTTCTCAAAAGAAGCACAATTCATGTGTAGTGCTATCAAACTCTTTTAGCTTGAATAATCTCAAGATACTTTCAAGCCTTTCAACCACAACAGTTTAATTACTGGGCATTTTTTGTATAACACAGAAGACCAATTTCATACTTCTCTCACCTGTGTTGTCCAAAAAACCCAATAGCAATAATAAAACCAATCTAAATTAAAAAAAAAAAAAAAAAGAAACAAAAAACAAAAAACCCCAAAACTGAAGTAACAATAAAAGTATGAAATTCTGAAAAAAGGGATTTTTTTTTGTTTTATTTTTCTGTGACTACTGTAAGCTAAAACATGAATGTTTTAAGTTTGCTTGGTTTTTTTTTCTGAGTATTAAAAACAGGGTTCTTGACAAAGTTTTAGTATGTGCCAATCCTTTGTCCATTTCTGATATTGCAAAGAAGGTGGCTGACAAGTGTTTCATACCTGTTATATTTCACTTAGCACACTTTAGTGCATGTAATACTCTGGGGCTTGTTTTGCAATTACGACCGTATTGAGCTCCTTTACCATTTAATTCTCAGAGCTGGAATTCACAGAACATAACTGAAGTTTCTTAAACTGAGATCTTAGTCACCCTGGGATCCAGAGATGATTCAGGCATTATATCATCTGAACTGCACTCTGAAGAGTAGTTTCTCTGTTCCTTCAATATAGAAGATAAATATTAACTAACTTGAGAGCTCAAGTGTCTAACATTAGATAAAATGAATCCTAAAAGCCTAGAAGCCTGACACTGTCCTGCTTATCCATACACTGCCAGCCAAGCTCTTTTCAACACAGATTTACTTTTCCTTTTATGCAGAGTAGATATGACACTCTCCGAAGTATCTTCTGTTGTTTTAAGTGGGACAGATTGCTTTTTTACCTCTTCTAGCAGGGACAAAAGAAAACCACTTGCACAAACGATTGGAGAATTGGGAAGTTGAAATGGAAAAGCAGTTCACAAGCTGTAATGTTACAGTTCTACATAGTGGTGAGCATAGCGTAGCACGTAAAATACACAAATTCATATTCAGCTTTGGCCCTGTCCTGCAACCTGGGCTTACAACCATCTTGTTAGGCTAAAACTTTCCAAAGCTTTCTCCTAACCAGTTCTCAATTCCACAGTTCTCAAATGCCCACTCCCTACCATGCCTGCCTACCCCCATACCAAAAGCATTTCTGGCAGAGCACAAAATTCAACTTGGCAGCCCTAGCCACTTCTGGCCTAACTGGCAGCATTGCCAAGGTTGACAACCAGGCCTCTCTCCTCCACAGAAGATAAGAACCTGGGCATCCTTCCCAGAAGAAGAGAGACAAGGGGAAAGGGGGAGATACTGACTTTACAGCCAGTTTTTATAGGGATGTGTGGAGGCTGATTGCCTCTCCCATAATGCAGTCAACAAAGATAAAGATTGCCTTTCTTAAAGATGGGCCCGGATTGCTGGCGAAGGGATGCAAACAGCACCTTTGTGGACTTAGGGGACTTGGCCCAGGCATCTGCCCAAGAGCTCAGGAATGCCAAATAGAATGTCTTGATGAAGTTCTGAGATTTCAGCCTGGCTTGAACGCAATGCCCGGGACGTGATACTTCACACCAGCTACCCTAAAGAAAGGCTACTGCATATTTGGGGTATGGACCGGTAAGCGGTGCAGGGAGGGGGTGGAGGCCCTGCCCAGTGCCGCTGCCGGGCCCCCGAAGATGCATGAGAATACACAGGAAGATTTCCTGGGGAGCTGCACCTGGACAACCGGCCCAAAAACTGTATGAGAAGACATAAGTGACGCCTGCAAGTGTGTGCATCTACCACCGGAGCACCGCCATGCGCACCTACCACCTGTGCACCTACCACTGGAGAATGCCCCCACAAGGAGGACCCGAGGAACCACTCTGCAGGACATCCCTGGGCCGGGCACCCCTCCCTCCCTCTCCCCTGCCATCTGCGGCTGATGGTAATATAATCCCTGCTCTTTTCCTTCCCTGATCTTAATCTTTTTCTCTGTTGTTCCCTTTCCCTCTCTCCTCTCCTCTTCCCTCTCTCCCTCGGTTTTGTTCAACGTTATCCCTTAATAAATAGTTCTCGGTGATGTTTGGTCTCATTTTCACCTTAATTTCACAACACGGACATCTAAAAGAACCAGTCTTGCTCCTCTGGACAGAGATACTGTTCATCTCTGTTCTCTGGACCTTGACAGGATGCAGGATTATGGATATGAAATCCAAAGATCCAGTACATCTCCTAGACACTCTGACTCCTGGAGATCTGTAACTCTGTGGTCCTTAAAGGTACCACCCAGCCTCAAACTGGCACACTTCTCAAACTCAAGAAGATAATTTAAATCTGCTGCGCTTTTGCTGTTTGTGAGCTGACAGTTTCTTGCAGAAAAACAAGTTCAAAGTAAATAACTAAAATCTATACAACAGTAGTCAAATAATTCCTGTGGAAGCACAGTATAAAAGAGTAAAATAATAAACAAGCAACCCCTGAGATAAAGAAGGACAGAAGCCAAGAGTGATTCTTTTCATCATGTTAGATGGAAGTAGTTTAGAGCCATGAAGTCTCCATAATAACTTGATCACTCTCCAGAAATTTTCCCCCTTCTCACTTCGTATCTGCTTTTGTTGATGAGATTTTTCTTGTTATCTAATTGATTCAGTCATTGAAGTGAAGTTAAATCTATGAGCAGATGATAGCATGTTGGCTTTTGAAGTAACTCCAGTAGTGATGAGGGAAATCTTGGATCAGGAAATACAAGTGTAAAATTTTCTATGTTGTCATGCATTTCTGTGTTCACTACATCTCCCTAATTTTATCAGTTTCCTCTGCAGAAATACAGAAATGTAAAAATATGTTGTATTTTTAAAAGAATTGTGGATGGCTGCTGATTTCAGTTGTTGCCAACAATTTCATATACCAGCTTTGGGCTAGAAAGTGCTAGCAGCAGGGGACCACAGGAAATAGTTAGATAGTTACATTTATTAAAAGAACAACGAGCTTTTGGTTTTAAGAGAGAAACTTATTTTCCTCTGAATACATCTTGATCTTAAAGCAATTTCTCTGACAGTGATTTTAAAAGTCTTTTTTTTTTTTTTTGAGTGCCAGGACACAGCAGTGCAACTTTGTAGAATATGCACGGTGATAGAGTTACACAGCAATCAAAGAGTGCTTGCCATGTAATTCCTCTACAACGGACACTTTGACATCTGCTGATCTCAGTAACACCTGTTACTGCTTTGCAGCTAGCGGGAATGACAACAAATAACACTGCTTAAAAATGTTTGTGTTAAGCTAATCTTTTTTTTTAAAGCTTTAGTGATAGAGACTCTCAAACGTCATTTGATATTCCTATTTTTCAAAGATTAGAATGGCATTAGCTAATTAGCTGTGGAATTTAATTACAACTTTTTCTTATCTTTGTTTTCTAGAGCTTCTTGTAGTGAAGAGGAAAAGGGGCAGACCAAAAGGGTCTACTAAGAAATTTTGTGTGGATGAAGATGTGGCAGAAAACAACCGTGTTCCAAGTGAAGAAACTCCACCTGGGACAGAAGAAGGACCAGAACTGTCTGAAGTCTCACCAGGCAGCTTGGAATGTAGGAAATGCAGTCGGAAGTTCTCCAACACACGTCAGCTGAGGAAACATATCTGCATTATTGTTTTAAATGAAGGAGAGGAAGAAGGAGATGGAGGTAAGAAAATATTCAACAAAAATACCTGAAGCATGTTGTGAGACTGTTTTCATCCTGTGACATGATTGATGACAACTCATAATAACCTCAGTGTTAATTTTAAATGGAATGGAATTGTCTGTTTCTTTAATGCAGAGAGCATGTTGAAGCAAAGTTGAGCATAAAGTCAGACAAGTTAGTTTAATTATTTTTAAAAGGTCAAAAAACTTCTTTTGCATAAGCAACTGTTTTGGGTCTTTATGTGAGTTTTGCATTTGCATTGAAATTAGGTTCCTGCCTTTGCTATAGTTGATTAGCACGATACCCTGTTGTTTCTACTTGTAAACAAAATTTGCCATTGATTTTTCACCAATTTTCTATTACCCTTTTGTGTCCAATCTGTCATTATGATACACAGCTAGTATGGTTATTTTACTCTCAGTGAGATGTAGAGCTTAAGTTCTGTGGGAAAGACTAATTAAAATGAGCTAAGAATATATTAGCAGAACACAGAAACTCCTGCTTTGGTAAAGTACCTGGTTGTTTTTTTAGTATCATCAGTTATAGGGACCTTTATTCCAGCTGTCTCACATCTGGCATTACAAGTGTTCTTGCCTTTTGCTGTTTGTATGTGCTAGGTACGATGTCATCATTTGCATTATTGCAGCAATGTTGCCTTTTCTAATGTGCTTGTAAAAATTAGATCAGTATAAACTCCAAGTAACTGTTCTTGACCTGTTAGCTCATTAGAGCTTCTAAATCTTAACCTTGATCTGTTTTGCTACAAAACACACTGGCAGATTTTTCAAAGTGAATTGCTTATCCCTTTCCTTCTTAAAAAAAATTAGCCTCAGTTTTGGACAGATGAAACATTTGTTATTTATTCTCTGTGAAAAGCAAACCAATCAAAGTAAATCTCTAGCAGCAAACAGCAAAGGCTTCCAGTTTTTGGTGACTAATGCAGCAAGTAGGTCTCCAGCCTGAAGCTTCACACCTTGATTGCAACCTGTGAAGGTACTGGGGGCTGGGACTTTCAGTCTTCAGCCATCTATTGTCCCATCACAGGAAAACTTTTCACTTCTGGCTTTACTGTATTAATGGCTATGAATACATAGATGAAAGTAACACAAGTATTAATACTATTCTTTAAGAAAATGTGATTACACTGACTATCTTAAAACTTTCTGAACAGTGGACAAGAACAATATGTTCCCTTTATAGAATTGTTTTTATACTTGTGTTGTTTTACCAAGTACTTTAAAATTTGAGCTCTGAAGAATGGAATTGTTATCAGACTCAATTTTCATTATGAAGAGAGTTTTGAGAATTATGGATGAACCTTCTAAATGTGAACAAAATAGTCCTTTAGAAAGTTTTCTTAAGGAAATATTCCACATGACCACGATTTTCATATTCAGTGCTTAACATCCATGTACAAGGTTGAAATAGCAACATTATTTCTGTGTTAATAGTTGTTGAGTGGTTGGATTGACTAACAAATGTATCCTGGCTCTTTTTTTTTAATTTTTCAGTAGAATTCCAGTGTTCAAGTGCTAATAGAGTTACAGGTTAACATGAAATACTTTTTCCTTAATTCTTTATTATAGTGTCAGTGACTGTTTAACAACATTTCTTTTGTACATAGTTACATTCTTTTCGATGTTTGCTCTTTAGGTAATGATTCTGACGTTGACCTTGACAGGAAGGAAGATGAACGAGAAAGAACTCCAAAGAGGCCCCGAGTTCAGAAAATAGAGAAAACTCCATCAACTAAGGAGAATGAACAGGTTTTGGGAGCAAAAAATCCTATTATAAGTGTGGTTTTGACAGCTCATGAAGCTATTCCAGGTAATCAGAATCACTGATTATATAACCAAATCCAGCTTTATCCATGCAGATACTTTGGTCTAAGACTGAACTGCTTGGGATATTTATTATTTGAGAAATGTTTAGTAGTATTTGATTATTTTGATACAAAATCTCTGCATCTGGCAGCTACATAGCTTTAGAACTACTATCACATTTCTTCATAAGTATGGCAAATGCTGGATCTAGACATAGTTGTATGCATTAACATCAGTGAAAAAAAAACACATAACAAACAACAGGAAAGTATTTTTCCCCTGAAATATATTTATTACAACCCTTGATTTCTGTGTATATTTATGATAAATAAAATTAGAGTATTAAACCCACAAACAGCTTACTGTATGTGTGTGTATTTGTGTGTGTGTATACACACACACACATATGCTAAGGAAGTATAAAACTTAATCATTTATGCATACAAATAGTTTGACAGAAAATATGTGTATATATATATATATATATATGTGAAAGACAAATACAATTCCTATATAATGACTAAATAATTTTTCACCTGTAAGTTTCTATAGTGCCTTTTCAGCAAATGATTTTGGAATTATTTCAAACAATTTATTTTAAAACCAGACTTGCATCTGCCCGTTTATATAAGCCATTCACTCACTTGACTGACAGAATATCTGTTTAATAGTTCTGTACATTATTTTTAGCTCTGTAGCTTTATTGTTCTCCTTTTCGTTATTGCAAACATCTCTGAATATTTGTTTTGCTTATAGCTCTCAGAACAAGAAGAATGCATTTATTTATTTTATTGTCGTGGATTGGAAGCTAGCAGGATTTTCTGTGTTGTTCTATTAATACCTTTTGATATTGAGATCTGTGAGATGCTTAGAATTTGTTTGCTAAAATGTGTTTGTAATTCTGATGGTAGAGGAAGCTGGATGAGCTCATCTATGAATATCCTGAATATCTTCCTATAGGAAGAAAATACAGTCCTTCCAGATTTTGACATTCAATGAGCTGGGGATTGTATCTGGATCATCTTATTTAATATATATCTATTAATTAGTCTAAATCCCTTCATATATTTATATTTTCAGTCTCTGTAATGTTACACAGGAATTGCACTGTAATATAATTGCACAGAGTGTGAAAGTATGCATTCTTTTGTTTTGTTTTAAGCCTACTGATTTCTTATTTCTTCAAACTCTTCTTTGTTCATGGTTTATGAAACAGAGAATGATTATTCACACTTTTTCACAGTATTGCTAATTTTAGAGGTTTCTCCTGTATTCCTCTTTCATTCCTCTCTCTTCCAAGCTAAAATTCTTTGAGATGTGTATGGCTTTTCAAACAAAATACTTCTGATTTTGTCTTTGTTACTGTTCTTGGGTTCTTCTAGACCCTTTTTGTCATCCATACAAAAGTATGGATGTTGTAGGAAGGTCACAGAATTTACTTGGATTTTAATATGAATTTGTTTTATAATATTTCCTGCTGTATTCAAATATATTTCTGATAATTCTTTCCATTGTTGATAAGTACTCGAGAGCTCTATAGTGAAAGGCAAGATACTTTCTAAGGGATGGACTGTAAGAAATTAGAGGCCATCACTGAGTTTGAGCCAGAGATAAGGCACACTGGGTAATGCTTATCTGTAGAAATTACTGTCAGAATGTCATGAGGAACTCAAACATTATTACTTTTAAAGCAGATTGACTTAGAACAAATAGTATTGACTGAAAAGAGGAACGCAAAAGGCATAAGTAAACTAGTAAACTAAAGTCCATTTTGCATTTAAAATATAGATACAGTAGTGCTGAAGGAAGGGTTTTTGTGAAAGAAATTATCAATACAGTTAACTGCTTTCTTCCTCCTGGTATTTGTGTACTCTGTCTTCTTGAAATGATTGTCCAGGGAAAACAATTAGGAAAACGTTTATCTTCTTTATTGAACACAGACTATTTTTAATCAAAAACCTGATTTTGTATGTATTTGCCTTGTTTTACACTTTTCCTTTGCCTGCGGATGCTTCTAGAGACACAAATATTCAGGGCATTCTTTTGGGATGTGGGACAGAGTTCACTACCTGCTAAGTCAGGTGCAGCCAAGAAGCCAAGTTTCTCACTTTAATACTTAGTTTATGATACAGCAGTGATGGCTGTGGCTACTGGTCAGTTAGTAGGCCATACTTAGTATCCCAACTGGATAGTGACATCTAACATTTCTTAACGTTTCTGTATCTTCTAAGAGTAGGAAGTGAATACCTAACATGAGAGGACATGATTACCTACTCCTAGCAAGTACGCTATCAGTATGTTTGAAGAACTGCATCTCTCTCTCTAGATTTTTAGAGGTATTTGTCTGTTAACTGCGTGGGGAATGTAGGCTGTAGTGCTAGGATAACCTGGAGCATTTCTGTTCGCTCTGAGTATGCGGAATACTGATGAGTACTTATCTAGTCCATCTAATTTAAAATTTAATACTGATAACATAAAAGCCTATTAAACAGTTTAACAGTCTTTTCAGGAAATGCTTAAAACATCCTGAAAGGCAGAAGGGCACAGAGGAGGTTCAGTTTAATGAGGATCTTTGTCTCACATTCAGGAAATGGAACGCCTGAAAGAGGTAACCATGCTTGTAGAGCAGCTCAAGATCTATTTTCTTTTAACTGAGTCATTCAAAACAAAGGGGATCTTGCTTCTGTTTTTAAAGTACTGAACTATGGGAATATTGGCCTGGTATCTGTTTTACACCGAATCCACTGATCAAACCACATCTCCTGTTCTGTAGAGACAAACTCCTGACTCCCTGGAATACTGCAGTGCAAATTTGGACATGCAGTCCTGCTAACAACCTGGCAGTTGTGGGAGAGCAAGTGACAGAAAGAAGTTACAATATTCTGTTAACATTTAGGTTGAAAACTTGGAATATCAATTCTAATCAGCTGATAGAATGTTTAGTACAGAATCGAAAATATTATTAAAAAAAACAGTAGTCAAAATGTTCCATTTTTAGATCCAACCAGTTAAATGAACAACAAAGCTATTAGAATCTGTTTACTTACAGAGTTGGCTAATGTCTCATCTAATAAAAAAGCTTTAGTAGCCTTACATACTTGCCAATGCCCTCTTCTGAAAATATCTCCATTTACTACTTTAAATTACTCTGAAGAAGCAAAAGGATCTCCATCATTCTCCCTCGTCTTGTCTACAATACTGCTTTTCTCAGTTTAATATTCTGAAGTCTTTCACACATGTCGTTGGGTAACCCTCACATATTACTGATTTGTGCCATATACTTCACCCGCCTTTTTCGTAATGCTTCTGATGGTCTGCAGGCTAAAAGTTTTTTAGGGAAGCTAGTCAGTAATTTGCACTGTTTGTAGTTTAGTTTTGTTGGTTTTTAAATTCTTGTTAACACTGCATATATTTTGTAAATAATATCTTCAGGAATGTGCTCTTTGAGTGGAACAAGAATTAATTTTGTCCTATTGTTAAAGGAATATCTCATATGTCATTCTTTGAACTTATTTCTATTCAGGCATTTCAATTTGTATATACTTATATATGAATAACTATGAGAATCTATTAAAGATACTGACTATTTTTACTTTCCAGGCCCTTTATAGGCTCCTGTATCTCAGAATTTTGTATTCTTGCTGTAAATTCCCATTGAACATGTGGGTGGATGAGTTGCAAGTTAAAAAAAGAGAGGATCAATCAATAATGGGTTCTTTGTTTGACGTGCATGAGGTTTGGGTTGTTTGGGTTTGGTTTTTTTTCAGTGTAAATTAATATTTAAATAGAGTTTCATTACCTTGAATGATAACTATGGATGCCCAGCATTAAACTTTTCCTTCCACTGTTTAGAAAATAAAGAGCATCTACCTAAATTATCTCAACTCAATCACATATTTTAAGCAATGCTTATTTATGCTTCAGCTATGAGAGTTGAAGGGATATGATCTGATTCTGTTGCATTCAGAAGTGCCCATTTACTTCTGCTTCTAATGGAGACTGAGAAGTGCATATGAAACACAATATATTATTCTGAGGAGTGGTAGCATTCCGCAAAATGTAAGCAGCAAAACAAGGAAAATAAATGCTGACTTAAATATAGACTAAACAGTGTCTCCTTTTCAGCCTTACTTGTGCAACTGGTTAAGCAGCTTGGATGAAGTTTTGAAAGGGTGTAGTATGAGGCAGAAACAGAAAAAGATAACAGAGTTGAAGTATTTGGTTATAGAATCTCATTGTAGTAATATGTAGCACCATTAATAAACTTCAGAACAAACAGTCCTGGCATGTTACTAAAGCACATCTGTGGTATAAGTACAGAAGTGTAATCGTTGTTTTATGCACATGAATTTAACAACAGAAACTAAAATAGTTGGACTGATGATTACAGAATGTAATGTTTTGTTTCAATTCATATATTATAGACAGGGAGTGTTTTAATATGAAATTTTTGATGGGCATTTTTTGTTCTTAATTTTAGGAGCCACAAAAATTGTTCCCGTTGAGGCCGCTCCGCAGGAAAGTGAACCCACAACTCCAGAGGCAACAGTTCAAGACCCATCACAACGGAGAGGATATCAAGAATATGCCATTCAGCAAACCCCATATGAACAGGCAATGAAATCAAGCAGGTAATTTTCAAGCACCTGTATTTGTGCTCATGCAAAATATGAATATTTTCTAAGCCTTTTAAATATAGAAACAGCTGAAAATAACTAGTACACAAGCTGTAGAATTTAAAAAGCCTTTGGAGAATACCTTATTTTAAATGAAACATTTCTGTCCATTAGGATTGTCTGGGAAAATGTCACCATTTTATGTCAACAAGTGAATATAACTGATTTGGTTTCATTTTAGGTTGGGTCCAACTCAGCTGAAGATTTTTACATGTGAATACTGTAACAAGGTGTTCAAATTTAAACACTCCCTCCAAGCACATTTGAGAATTCATACCAATGAAAAACCTTACAAGTGTTCATACTGCAGTTATGCCAGCGCAATCAAAGCCAACCTTAACGTTCACATGCGGAAACACACAGGAGAGAAGTTTAGCTGCGATTATTGTACGTTCACTTGTCTCAGCAAAGGCCATCTCAAAGTCCATATTGAAAGAGTTCATAAGAAAATTAAGCAGCATTGTCGCTTCTGCAAAAAGAAATACTCTGATGTTAAAAATTTGATCAAGCACATCAAGGAGACACATGACCTTCAAGATAAAAAAGTGAAAGATGTTTTTGATGAGCTTCGCTTGATGACGCGAGAGGGCAAAAGACAACTTCTTTACGACTGCCACATTTGTGAACGCAAATTCAAAAATGAACTTGACCGAGATCGTCACATGCTTGTACATGGTGATGAAAGGCCTTTTGCTTGTGAGCTCTGTGGTCACGGAGCCACTAAATACCAAGCCCTTGAGCTTCATGTTCGAAAGCACCCATTCGTATATGTGTGTTCTGTGTGCCTGAAGAAATTTGTCAGTTCTATAAGACTCCGTGCTCACATCAAAGATGCGCATGCGGATTTGCAGGAGACTTCTGTTTTTAACAGTTCTATCAATCAGAGTTTCTGCCTGCTTGAACCAGGAGGTGATATCCAGCCAGAAGCCCTTGGTGAACAGCTAACACAAAGTGCAGATGAATTGACTGTCATGAGTACTGATGCTGTGAACATAGCACAACCATCTGAAAATAAAGGTGGATTAACAGCTGCAGATGGAAACTGTAATGATCAACATAATGGTGACTCAAAAACTGTTACTAGAGTCTCTTCCTTAGAATTAGAAAATCCTATGGTGGGGAATGGAACAGAGACATTGTGCCAGGCAGCACACGTAGCAATCTCAAACTCTCAGTCCTGTGTAGCACCAGACTGCTTTCTGCTGAAGAACAGTGCTTCTGGTCCTGATGAGTTAGTTTCTCCGGCAAATGAAGAGGAAGTTAATCATTGCAGTTCTGTTAATGGGCAGGGTGAAGAAATTCGGCTTTTGCTGTCTGAAGTCAAAAGTTTAAACCTGAGTGAGAACAATGCAGTGACTGAGAACCTTTCAGTCTCTGAAGAGAGAAATCAATCTGTTCCATGTAGTGAATCAGAAACAAGCAATCTACCAATTCAAAATTCATCAGAAACAACAAACCCTTTGCTATCATCAGAAGTTAATGCAGCCACCAGTCCACAGGCAGAATCTTCTAATGCAATTACGCCAGGTAGTGGGAGCGGAGCTGTTGCCTTTATGCAGATCTTGGATAGCTTACAGAAGAGGCAAATGAACACAGAGTTGTGTGAAAAAATAAGGAAGGTTTATGGAGACTTAGAATGTGAATATTGTGGTAAGGAGCACTAGAATTATGTTTGTTTGAGTTTTTTCAGCTGTTATGTTGTGGGCCAATGTTTTCCTTCTCCTCTGGTTTAGAGTTTGACATACTTGTGTCTCTTTGTAACAATATTAATTTTGTACTTCTGTATGCATTTTGGAGTTCAGTGAGATTTACTTTTTGCCTTCCCCGAAGAATATTAATGGGATAATAGTAAAGCAATGCCTTGCTAGACTCAGGTTTTTGTTGCTGTGAAATTGGATAGAGTTAGATAATTTCTGTCTGTGTGTCTCTCCCCACCTCATAACTTTCACTGGGGCCAAGCACAGCAGGTTTAGGCTTGTGATCAGAATTTGTCAGTCCATGCTTTAATGCTTAAGCTTTATTATTAGCTTAGTATAAAATTCATAGACTTTTACATATCCTGAGAGAGGATTCTAGTAATACACATCTTATACAGGAGATATAGACATATACTTATTGAAAAAAAAAGTAAAAATTATGCATCAGATCAAGACTGTTCTGATTATAGTTGTTTGGGTGTTTTGTGGGGTTTTTTTGTGTGTGTGTTTTGGGTTTTGTTTTGTTGTTTTGTTTTTTTTTTTAACTTAAGGAAGTGGGAGTCATGCACCGTTCCCATTTGAAAATTTTTGTTTACACAACTGGAAAGGAAACAAGTGGGAATTTATCTTGTAGTCTTTGTACTTGAGAACCGAAAAGAAAATGTGAGGAAATCAGGTTTTCAGAACACCATAACATTTTACATTAGATGAATTGCTATGCACTTTTTAATGTCATTATGTAAGAAAGGCTTTTAGGAGGGAATAACATGAAATGAAGTAACAAAAAAGATTTTTGCAATTTCTTTTAGTGTACAATTGCATTCAGATACTTTGTATAGGAGAACAGATTTAAAGGGCATTCTCATTAGGAAAAAGACCATTGATTTGTATTAAAGCTGCCCTTGTTAGGCAGTTCCAGGACATATTTTAAGTAGTGGAGAGTCTTTAGGACAAGTTTTCGTTAAAGACGAAAGGGACAGGGCTCAAATAGTGTGTTTTGCTCTGAAAGAAAATTGGGTATGCGTTGGAATTTTCACTAAAAATTGTTTAGAAATTTCTTTCTTCATGTTTAATTTTATTTTCAGGCAAGTTGTTCTGGTACCAAGTGCATTATGACATGCATGTTCGTACACATACCCGAGAACATTTATATTACTGCTCCCAGTGCAATTATTCTTCTATCACAAAAAACTGTCTAAAACGTCATGTCATTCAGAAACACAGCAATATTTTGCTGAAGTGTCCCACAGAACATTGTGACTACTCTACTCCAGATAAATACAAGCTCCAGGCACATCTTAAAGTTCACACAGAACTGGTAAGTAGCAAACCAAACAGTGTATTTGTCTAAATTCAGTGTTATCATCATAGTGTTTGAAATCACATGGCAGTATTTGAAGACATAAATAACAGTACTTTCCCAAGTGCTCTCTAGATACTTCTACACAGGGAATTACATGAGGTACAGCAAATAGATATTTGATTCATCTTGTAGTTTTAAGTAAAGCATGTCTGTCCTANCCTGGAGGTGTTCAAGGCCAGGTTGGACGAGGCCTTGAGTGAGCTGTACTAGTGGGAGGTGTCCCTGCCTATGTCAGGGGCTTGGAACTAGATGATCTTTGAGGTCCCTTCCAACCTTACCATTCTATGATTCAATGATTCTATTTTTTTCTCTTTGATTTTTCTGTTATTCTCAGATTCTTTGGGTTTTAATAAAAGTGAAGTCTGGTAATATTGTTACTTAACTCCATTCCATGGACTTCATAAATAGATGACAGGAGTAATGTGCAACTATGTTTCTCTTAGTTACTATAGAGAAAATCGTGGAAAGGAATTTTTTTTTTTCCTAATGGCTCGACCCATTTGCAGCCAATCTCTTTGAACATCTATTATTTTATGTTGTGAGTACAAAGATGAAGAGTTGACATTTTAAAGGCTTCTGCCTTACTCAGTAAGACTTCCAGCTCTGAATGCCATTGTGTTAACAAGTCTAATCTACTTCTCTGATGTGCCTTGTTACACGTTTTCTTTGAGAAAATAAATGCAGAGGGTGCATGCCTCACTAGAAGACCTCTGTGCAAGACACTACTTTGTGATCTTGCTCTGATCCAACAATCTTTTGAGGAAAAACGTTTTCTTCATTAACCTTGTTTGCATTTGTTGAAAGTATTTTTTATATATATATATGTGTATATTTGTATTCAGAATAAGAACTCTCTTAGAACTAAGGAATCAGATTTGTATTTTTCATTGTCGATTAAAATTGTTTTTTAGAAGTGGAATTATTTACATACTTTTCCTGGAAGATTAAGAAAAATAATTATTTTTTTGTATCAGTGTTGCCTAGCTTTTTCTTGTTCTTGTTTTATTGTTTTGCATGAGTGCCCCAGATAGGTTAAGCTATTGTCAGAAAAAGTTGGAATTACCATGGACAACTTTTCCCACCACACAGCAAGGTCATTTCTGCTTGTAAGGTGTAAGTGATTTAGGACAGTCTAGATTTGTGAATACCCAGAGAGGTTATAGCGTGCATACACTGACAAGGTGTGTGAACACAGGTGAATTCCTTCCTATTGCAGATTAAACCCTAGAAAACCATGTTTGGCAAGTGCCTGCTCTCCAGACATGATAAATTTAGTCCACTTTTGATTGGAATCCTTCTTGAAGGCCATCTGTAGTGCTTAGGTGGAACATTATACCTCATACAATATTATGTGAAGGTATTGGTATGGAACAAAATACAGTTTGGAATTTCAATAAGTGTTTGACAAGCACACTATTTGTAGTTAAACTTGCTTGACTGATACTGCCAGAAAAAGGGGAACAAACTACATCCTTGCATTTTTGAGTATTAATAATTTATGCGGTGAAATACTTCCAAAAGGCAATTTACCCATCTCCTGAATGTGAGTCTTATTTCACCAGAGGAGAAAATACTAGTTGTTTAATTGCAACACTCACTCTTCTATCCTTTAAGACTACATAAGTCACACAGATGGGCTTTTTGTCACTCTTTAGACAACATTATGGTTTTTGATGGCATTGTCTTGTAAAGAATCTTACACATCCTTGATAGAATGTGCCAAGTATAACCAATTTGTCTGAAGCATATGAGAGAGCAACATCAAAACTGTTTAAAGTACTGTGATAAATGATGTTATACTTCCTTTTACTAGTGAAATGTGATGCTTTTCTGCATAGCAACTTAATAAAGCTGTTAACTTACAGTGCCTAGTGGTTTCAGGTCATCTTCTGTAGTCAGCAGGTAGGCTCTTAGACAAGATTTCCAACAGCTGAAGATACTTTAAAGGTTTCTGTAACAGAATAGAACACTTCAACTCTTGTTAAGTACCAGTCTTCTGTTACTACAGGATGGCTTTAAAAACCAAAACAAAACAGGTGTCCTTGTTCTACTAAAGAGTGGTAATCCTATAGAAGCTGCCATCCCCAGTCCTTGGTATAATTTTTCTCACAAGAGCAAATGACCTTCTAACAGCACATTCAGAACTTCCTTGTGCTGCTGTCATATTAATGGCAATGACAACTTCATAGCCTGTATCCTCCTGTCATGAAATTATTATTGCTTTTTCACCCCATGAATTATAGGGACACTCCTGGTTTTAGCTTTTATGTACTTCAGCATAGGGATTTCTTCCTCACAGGTACATTATCATTCTATGATTCTATGATTCTGTGATGCTGAATGTAGTTATTTGCATCATGTTCCGAAATGTGTTTGCTGTGGAAATCCATTAATTCTTGCTTTTCTTTTGAGAGACATCCATATATATAGTTGTGTTACTGCAACATACAGACAATAATAATGGTGAACAGTTTTCTTGCTATTCAGAGACGTTGTTTAGTCTCAGCCCAGAAACTGGTGAGAATTCAGGACCTTTGTTCTGTTGCCTCTTTTAATTTCTCTTTCATAACAAAGGAGTCTGGTTCTTTTTGATACAGTAATCTTCCTTCCATGTTCTTCAAGTTTTCTGTCCTGAAATAACAAGTGAAATCTGTTCTGTTATGTTTTTCAGTGATTTTTTGGTGGTTTGGTAGGTACACATCTCCCCAAGGTAATATGTTACCTGGTTGTCTGCCTAGTTTTCAGGACTAACTAGACTTCAGTCCATCTGTTGTTTCAATAACCTGTTCAAATGTTAATCTGATCAGTGCAGAGGTGACTAGATGGCCCAATCCTTTGACTGAGCATCCAGTCTGCTGTGTCAGCAGGTGCTTCTGAAAGGAACATCCTCTTTGATTTATATAATATCTGAATTTTTTGAGTTGAGTAATTTGCCAATTAATGGAGAAAAGTACTACATTTTTATGTGAAGCTGGATTCATTTGTAAAAACATTAAAAATATAATTATGCTAAAATTACATATAGGAAGAAATTGCATCAAACTCTCCAGTTCTACTACTTTGATAGTATTAAATCTTTTGTAACAGTAATAATACTGATAAAAGCCAGAATAATCTGTAAGTTTTAAAATAAAAATAGTGGAATAATACTATATTGGTAATATATAAAGTACTAAATATTTATAAAGTAGATAGAAATGTAGACACTGAATAAGTAATGGCATCTGTTCCTGTTACCTCTTCTGCTCAATTTCAGGCCGTGAAGTAGTGTTGTAAATACACATAGTGGTGGATGTCTTCAGAATAACGGGATCTGATTCTTTGGTTTCAGAAGGGTGATCCTGTGAAAAAGTGAAAAAACTTTGAATATTTTTGAAATACATTTTCCTCTATTATGTGATTTGATCTTTTGACTCTTGATTCTGTAAAGAGTCAGTCAGAAGATAATGCTTACATTTATTGTGCATATTCTTATGCTGTAACTTGGAGCTCGTCATTCACGAGGATTAATGATGTGCTTAGAATATTTTATTATTTCTCCTTCGCCTATTTCTCTATAGATATATTTTTTTCCTTAAAAACTCAACCTTCAATTATAACTTTGTTAAGAACCATATTTTACTGCATAATGACTATAGCTATTATACCAGTGAACTGATAATGCATTCTCTTTTCTTTTCTTTCTTGCTTAAGGATAAAAAGACTTATTCCTGTCCTGTGTGTGAGAAGTCATTTTCTGAAGATAGACTTATAAAATCTCACATCAAGACAAATCACCCTGGTAAGAAAAAAAAAAAAAAAAGAAAAAAGAAAAATTTCTCAGTCTATTGCAATAAAGGAATAGAAGTTTAGAATGATCAGTGCACTGTGATTTTATTCCGAAGAAAGTGTCTTTGTCTAATTTAGCTGGTTTAGAGTAAGAATTATATTGAGTTTGCAGATGTTAGAATTTGGAATCAGAAAAGTTATTGTTTCAGCTTGGTGTCTTGTGGAGTATATTAGCTAGTTGTGTTAAGAAATCATCTTCATTTGGCAAAGAACTGATTTCCAGAAGAGGACCTAGGTGAATTCAAATTAAGCATTGTGAGGTTTGCAATTAGGAATATAGACGTCCTGGAACAACCCATGAGATACAAAATTCCCTTTGGCTGTACATAAACTGACAGAAACATGTGAATTGCACCTTATTTTGTCTGTAGGTAATTGACATGAATGCAGAGGACCCAGAGCTGTCTGTGCATATCCTCAGTTAATGTGTGGCAGGGCTTTGCCTCCAGGACCAACTGAGGTCTGCAGTAGAGGTCTCACTAGAACCAGCTATGTCCAGCCACTATTATGCCGGACTTAGCAAGTCTGGCTGGATCTTATCTAACCAGTGCTGTCCATTCAAACTCTGTTTAGACCTTGTGTTCTAGTGGCCTGATTTATCAGTGAACGGGCTAATCAGTGTGCTGTGCCTGAGTGAACAATTCTTTCTCACATCTTGGGAATTGAGTGCCAGAGTGCTCAAGTGACTGATAGACATTGGTGTATCCATATTTTCCTCCTCAGTATCTGCGTTAGATTGGATGGAAAGGCCCACTGCTACTGAGGCTAGAGAGTTGACTGCATTGGCTAACATATATCAGCTCATCTATAGTGTTACTTACTATGTGATATGATTTGATATTAAAAAAGAAAATACTGTCTATGCTCAAACTGAGTTTGGGGAAGAAATAGAATGTAATAGCTAAACCAGCAGTTTATTTTCCTACTGCCACTAGGTAGTGCTAGGCCCGTGTTTTAAACTATTTCCTTTGCTTTAATTTTAGACTTAACTCCCACTTTAGCCCTTTAATTACCAAACATCTTTATTTGCAGACCACTCCACAAGTGTGGTTGAAGGGCTTGTTGCACATCAGGGGACATGTCTGATGCAGCAAATTGAGATGAGGAAAGGCTTTTGTCCTATACTGTAGTCAGGAGGTATGCCACCCAGAAGACATAGGAGTTGAATCTTAAGAGTTGTTTTGTAAAGCCTTTGGGCTCCACCAGGCAGTATAGGAGGCCTCCTTAAATTGTGATCTGTGATGCTGAGTTATTAGTGTATGCTGTGCCTGGGGTTCCAGAAATACCAGTTAACTCTGGAGACCTGACATGCTAAATTCACACATTTAAATACTTTACAGCAATTCACTTGATATCCGAATATCTCTAAATGTACAATGTAAATTATTTGATCCAGGAAAATGAATTCTGTTAAATGCTGGGTTATAATAGAGGGAAGGTTAAAAGGAAAATCTGCACAGCCTATTATTTTCATGCCTTCATTTTTAATTCATATATCACGGTTGAGTAGAACTTAGAAACAAAATAGGAGATATATTAAATATATCTCCATGGTACTAAAGAAATGCTACATCTAAGTTATGCCTATGCTGTAGTTATGCAACAGCACTGTTTTAATATATGAAGGAGAATTAATGCACAAATCTTTTTCCTGTGTATGTTGTCCTTGTAATCAGGAGGAAATCCTTTATTTGTACAACATACTTAATTACAGGCCAAATAAATGTGAGGAGTCTGATGATTTAAACTATCAAGTACTGCAGTGGAATGAGTGCAATTGTTTTTTAAAATGTAAATGGAAAAGAGTAAAGATTAAAGGAGAAATGGATACTGTTAAAAGGAATTGAATTTTAAAACAACATATCAAAAAGTAATTTAAACTGAATCCCTTTCATATTTATCATTAAATTGGTCTTTCTGGAGCTCCTCTTTCCTTCCTTTCTTAATATCATTCAGCATGACCCCTCTTGTATCTTCTATTACATCAAATAGAAAGTATAAAATAAAACAAGTACTCCTTTCTCATCTAGGTTTGCAGAGAATAGGAGTTGAATTCCAGTCCCATTAAGGGACAAAAATCCCTGTAGACTTTAGTAGAGCAGTATTTCAAACCAAACAGATAAAAGCTTGAATTTATTGCCAAATGATTGGGTTACGCAGCAGTGAAGAGTCTCGGATTCTGGTCTCAACACTCGGAATTATCTAACTTTTCATCCAGTGTCTTATTTAATACAAGACTTATTAATAGTTCTGAGACATGAGAGGCATCATCTTTCATAGATTCCTACTGAGCAGAAATACTAGCCTGAAGTCATGAATGAAGGATCTAAGCCATAGAAGGCATATGAGGGTTTAGACTTGTGTCTGTGGGTTTTTTGTTTTTTTTCTTTTGAGAACTTTAGAACATGTCTCTGCTCAGCTCATGGGCTTTTATACATCCCCTTTGAGGTTGTTTTCCTTGTGTATACGAGTGCAGGCAGGATTTTTGATTCCACTCTGGGACCAGTCACCAGAACAGTAGAAATGACAGTTCGTATTTGGCAAAAATCTAACTTTAAACTGTAACTTTCAAGTGTTACAGGATTTTGAGCATAACAAGTCATCAACTTTCATGTCAAAATATTCCAATCGCATGAGTACTATACTTTCACAGTCATGACATTTAGCATTTTGTTCCTCTGAAATATATTAAGTAATAGGATTTATTTTTTAAATTCATTAAACAATGTTTTCTTTAGGTGTGTTTGGGACTTTTGAACTTCATCATTTTGAGCTTTTTCACTGTATCAACCAAAACATTAGATTATATGAAAGAAAAACTTAGAGAGTTCAGTCTGCTTAGCCTGAATAAGCAAAGGCTGAGGGAGAAATCTTAATTGTTTTCTTCAGCTGTCTAATACAAGATTAATAATAATACAGAGCTAGTGTCTACTTGGAACTGTACAGTGAAGGGACATTAGTTGGAACAAGGAGATGCTGATTAGAAATTAGGAAAATAATTTTGACTGTAAAAGGTGGTCATTTACCCATGGATATGTTCAGAATAGGGCTGGATATAACCCTGAGAAACTACTGAAAATACTGAAGAAAAAAATTGTCAAATTAGCTTACTTGGATAGTTCTTAGTTGGAAAATTATTTGGGTGTGCTGCTGACTTAGAGGACTTTTTTAATTAAAGTTTTTGGGGTTTTAACCAGGCAGCAAAGGCACTGAGTACACAGATCAGGAGAGAAAGGTCAGAACATACTAGAAGCCCTAAATGAAAAAAAAAAAAGTCCTTCTATTCTTTGCTCAGGTCTTACCTGAATGGCAGAAGGGGAAGTAGAGAGTAAATCAGGATCTAGCTCTTCAATATTACTTACAGAATAAATCCTCTCATGTCCTTCTGGTTTTTATTACATTTTACATTTCTCTCAGAGGTTTCAATGACTACTATTTCTGAGATTCTTGGCAGAAGAGTTCAGCTTAAAGGCCTTATTGGAAAACGAGCTGTGAAATGTCCCTACTGTGATTTTTATTTTATGAAGAATGGATCAGACCTTCAGCGTCATATTTGGGCTCATGAAGGTAAAATTCTGATTTCAAGCTTTTGGGCATGTAATCATTCTCCTATCCCACACAAGCTTTGCTGACATAAAAAGCAATTCAAATATATTGCTATACTAGAATCAAACACTTTAAGCTACAGCAAAGGTTAAATAATTAGTTTAATAGATTCTGGACTACGTGTTATACTGCATGTCATAAAATGAACAGACAGCCTACATGTTTTATAAAATGTATAAGTTTCTGATTCATTTTTTTTTCCAACATTCAATCTATAAAGTATTCTATAATAAATGTGAATAGGAAGTAAATAATTAAATACATGCTTAGTCTCTAAAAACAAGTAATTATCTGTGTCTTCTCATGAATAAATGTTAGTGCTTTCAGATTTGTCCAAAAATGCTTGGTTTGGAAGTCTATTACTAAAACAATGAAATCCATTTACCTTGAGATATATATATAAATTCTGTGTGTTTGTCAATTAAATCATGCTGAGCATGGCAGCTAGCTGACACACACATAAACAGTGTTGAAAAACCCTAAAGTAATGCTGATCATTTCTATGCATTGTTAGGGGGAAAATCAGTACCTTGAATTTAAAATCTATGCTCCATAAAACCTTGTGTCTACCCAGTCTGCCTGTTTTTGTAACAAGTGGAAGACCAATCACATATTCTTCAGTCAGTTAATATTCTAAGCAATTGATTGCCTATTGAAAGACATTTTTGACAATGAGAGTGGTGAAACAGTGTTAATAAGTTGTCCAGAGAGGTGGTAGATGCCTCATCCCTGGAGACATTAAAGGTCAGACTGGGCAGGGCTCTGAGCATCCTGACCTAGTTGAAGATGTCCCTGCACACTTCAGGAGGTTTGGACTAGACGATCTTTAAAGATCCTTTCCAACTCGAACCATTGTAAGATTCTATGGTGTTTGAGCATTATTTTGGATTCTTTAGCCATGCCTCTGCACGAAGGGGATAATGGAATTTGGCACTCCAGAACTGGCGTTTCAATTCCAAAGTGTTTGTTCCAGCACAGATAATTTTGACATTTAATCCTAGTATTGAATATTTGATTGAATGATTTAACTATGAGCTTACCTACTTCTGTACTATGTTAATGGTCCTCTCCAGTAGCCTTTACATGATTAAGGAGTTTAGATAATGCAAAACTGTAGGCATAAAGCAATTATTTCTGTGTTCTATAGATACAGTTTGTTTATTCTGCTAAGAAAGCCTGGAATCCATCTCATGTAACCATCATGAGAAAGGGATGAATAGAAATGTATTCCCAAATACATTTCCCAAAGTGTTCAATCAAGTCTGATTAAAGTAGGCTGTAGTTTCTCATGCTTGTAAATCTGGTTTTATGGTCATGAATATCAATATAAAACTGCCAGAGCCTCATGAAAGTTCAAATTTATTCAACATTTCTTTGAAGGATTTACTTTGTTCCTGTAGACCTTCTGCTAGATGTTATACTGTGCATCTCTCTACACGTTTGAGAGAAGTGATGTTGTAAGTGCTTGCATCTTAGCAAGGTGGAAAAATAAATAAAAGTGCTACTGTGCAAACCTTTAGCAGAGCTGATACTAACAGTAAAACAGCTCTTTGCTCCTGGTTAAGTATCTAATGCGGCAGACCTCCTTAAACCAGATGTTTTCATTCTTTATTGTAGTAAATAGATAATTTATAGTTATCTGAAGACTTCTAGAAGGAGATTTGGTATGTACACTAGGTAGGCGTCCACTTAGGCAGTCTGGATTCTATTTTTAAATGAGGAATGAACACATGAAGACCAAAGTATTAGTATTTTCTTGAAGTCCCCTGACTTCAACAGGGAAATACTGAGTTTAAAAAAGCCTGCTGCTTTTTCTAAATAAGATGCTGTCAGGAGCTTGGTATAATTTACCTGGAGGCTGTAGATGAAATTTCATAAATATAGATATCAATATTTTAAAATGTTAACTTTGTTGTCCATATTGTTCACATGACCCCCAGTATACGTTCACCCTCTCATCAAATGTTACTGTTTGCTTATTACATATTATGTTTTTTTAGGTGTCAAACCCTTCAAATGTTCTCTCTGTGAATATGCCACTCGTAGCAAGAGTAACTTGAAAGCCCATATGAATCGTCACAGCACTGAGAAGACACACCTTTGTGATATGTGTGGGAAGAAGTTCAAATCAAAAGGCACGTTGAAGAGCCATAAAGTCCTTCATACTGCTGATGGTAAGTGCATGTTTATTAAATCCAAGTTTATTTTAGGACAATAAATGCTGGCTGTACTTTAGAATCTTATTAACAACCATTTTTCAGTTGAACACTTAAGTGCTGCTTGCAAATTTCATTTATTCCCAGGAGACACTGTTTGTGACATATTAAAAAGCTTTGCAAAATTAATTTCTGTGGAAGACAGCTGTCTCTGGACTACCTGATTTTTCTGAACTTTTGTGTTGCTTTATATCCCTTTGTATTCTTACAGAGAATTTTTTATCTCAATAGAAATTTGAAGCTACAGATAATTCCATGGTTAAGTCTCTTGTGCATATTCATTAGCATGCACAGAGAGCACACACTTATCTATAACATCTTGAAAGTATATGTGAAGGTTGTGTCAGAGGTATATCTTTGTGTCTGCCTATATCTGTACGGGTAAGTCAAAGAGATGATCCTTTTTACATTGATATGATACATATTATAAGAAGCATAGAGTTACTGAGTATTACTGATGTTGCTGTATTACCAAGACCTAGTAAATCACTTGCCATAATTTTCCAATATTTTGAAATAACTTGGTCATTAACAGTCAAGTGCTGCAAAAGCATCTGAACTTCATATGCAAAAATCAAGATTTTATTTATCAAATGCAATCCGCATCTGATTCCTGGCTGGGAGGAAAAAGCAGGTTGTATTTTAATTAAGAGGGAATTTAGAGCATGATCAGACTATAAAGAAAAAAGATCTCTATCTTTGGTGCCATAAGAAAAAAAAAAATCCCTGAATAATGTTTCATTTCAAAACCCTTCTATTTTGTTTTCACCATCTGGAACATCCAAATGTTTTTACCTGTGAGTTCTAGTTTTTTAACAAAATATGTATGTGTGTAAGTAATTATTGCAATTCAGCTGAGATTGCTTTGAAATTTGGCACTGCTAAGAATACCACTATAGTAGTTCTGGAGCTAGCCTTGTCTGGCTTTGGTTTAAAGATGCAAAGTTAATTTTAAGCATTTAATTGCATGCAAGGAAGTTTATTCTTTTATTGCTAGGTCAGGCTGAAACCTTGACTCTAGAGACAATCTTATTAGCAGCAGCCTTTTTTTATCTGACTTCAGACTGTCATCATCTTCTGCAGTAAACTGAGGTTACTGTATGCTCCTTTTTTATGCACATTCCTTTTTAATGGACACAAATAAATCCAGAACATGCTCTTTTGCCTTGCTTTTTACACCTTCAAAGGTATTCCAGAAAGTTCCCCTTACCTTTGGAAAATTAATTTTGTCATTGGCTCCAGTGCAAACAAAATCTCACTGTCTGTGGAGCAATTTTACTCACTAAGGCCACCAAACTAAACTCTTGATGCGTTTCAAACACTTGTGAAAAATAAGGTAAAGTTTGTCACAAGGAATGTAGTGTATGATTTGTCAGAGGACTTTGAGCCTCTGCAATGCTGACAATTTCTCTTTGCCCAGAGTCTTTCTATAGTGCAGCACTTTAAAAGTTTTTACTAGTACATATCCAATGTTCTTTACTTCTTTCCCAAATAAATACATTTGAAAGATGTTTTGCTCTTTATGAATCTTATCTTCCTCACTTATGAGTCAGGCAGTTTTTGTTCAAATATCAACCCTGAAAGGTCAATAAATATAAAAGTATTTTTCTGTCTGCTTTATTCTCCTGGAGACAGACTTTTCAAGAGTGGCATGAAAGCAAGCCATTATGTAGTCTAGCCTTATTGCTGTTTGTGATTAGAAGTAAACTAGAAAAACCTGATTCGTTAATTTAATTAGATATCAAAATTTGTTTTAAGGTTTTTCTTAGCTATATTTTATGGAAATTTTCACATTCAGTATAAAATGCTTTAACTTTTTTACCAAGATCCAGATTTTAAAGAAAGCTTCTCTTTAGCGTAATACAGAATATCCTGTATTGTACTTCTCCATCCTTCCTTTTAGTTCTTTTACTTTTGGAGTAGGCTTTACTACACCCTTACTCTCTGTCACTAAATACAGCTTGCTAATTAGAGGCATTTAATACAGGAACTAAGACTTTTTGTAGTTAATATACCTTGTAATTTGACTGAATGTAGCAGGACTTAAAGAAAAGATGTGGAGAAAGGGAGTATGAAACTCAGAGAATAAAAGGAAGGAAATTGTGTTATTTTACATCATAAGGAAAGAAAAGATTTGGAGAGCTCCAAACAGCAAGAGATGCTTCTCAAAATGTCAGAGAAAATTCATTCCTGTTAGAGAATCCTGGAAATGTATCATGACATAATCTGACCATCTTGCCTTAAGAAGGACTCACATTAATGATTTCAGGGCCAAAAGCAGACTTTTGGTATCACAAAGTCTGATCTTTTGCAGAGAACAAGCCATAACTTAATCTAATAATTTTGCATCACACTTCTGCTGAATTGTAGTATATCATTTTAGGAAGGGCTAAGCAGACTTGATTTATAGACATCGTATGACAGGGCATCCATCTGATTTCTAAGTAAATTGTCACAGTCATTAATCATCCTCTCTGTTAAAATATTGACTGTATTTTAGACTGAATGTTCTGAGTGTCAGCTTTCTTTAACTGAAATTCCAGTTCTTGTTCTGCTTTTTTTTTTGTGCTGTTTCAGATTGGAGGGCTAATACCTTCAGTATTGATGCCTGACTAGAAAGCTCACAGGCATGTAAAGAAGTTTCATATCTGTGGAACTTAAATTAACACTTTTATTTAGGTTCATGGAATCATAGAATGGTAAGGTTGGAAGTGACCTCAAGGATCATCTAGTTCCAACCCCCTGCCATAGGCAGGGACACCTCCCACTAGTACAGGTTACTCAAGGCCTTGTCCAACCTGGCCTTGAACACCTCCAGGGAGGGAGCAGCCACAACCTCCCTGGGAAACCTGTGCCAATGTCTCACCACCCTCACTGTAAAGAACTTCCTCCTGACATCCAGTCTAAATCTTCCCTCTGCCAGTTTAAACCCATTGCCCCTCGTCCTGTCATTGCAAGACCTTGTCAATAGTCCCTCCCCAGCCTTCCTGTAGGCCCCCTTCAGATACTGGAAGGCTACTATAAGGTCTCCTCGAAGCCTTCTCTTCTCCAGGCTGCAGAGCCCCAACTCTTGTAGCCTGTTCTCATAGCAGAGCTGCTTCAGTCCTCTGATCATCTTTGTGGCCCTCCTCTGGACCCGCTCTAACACTTCCATGTCCTTCCCAGGTTATACTTCTGAAGTAATTTTTATTTTCATATATATATATATGTATACATATGTATACATATATAAACAAATAAATTGACTCTGTTTCATTGCATTATGGCTTACTTACAACACAGACTTTCAGTCTGACAAGTATTCCAAGTGACAGACTTTCTTAAATCTTTCAATAATTGGAGGGAGCAATGTTTATGCAAACATGCACTTACTATCTTTGCCTCTCTTATGGTCCACTCTGAGATTTTTGTAAAAATGTATAAAGATGAGTAGTAATCAAAGAGTTAGATTATATGCATACATTTGGAGTTAATTTGTGCCCAAATAAAGCAATACAAATCAGCACTTTCCAAGAGCAAGTCACAGAACCTACCCATAATCCCTAGTGTTTAATAGCCACCACTGTAGATCACCACATACGAAGTGTGAACTAGGCCCAGTATATGCTTTCTCTTGTCTTGTGCAGAGATCTAGATGAGAAAGGAATAAATGTCGTGCTGTGTTTATGGCAGGGAAGCGGGCATCATTCAGTATGATGCTGATAAAGCAACTTGTGCCCATTGTTTTAGAACTGTAAGCAGAAGTAAAAACTCAGAACACAAAACCTCTGCATGTACCATTCTAAGCTTATCTTTATAGCATATTTTATTTCTCCCCTTATCCAGGGTTAAGCCATTGTACAAGATCCTTTTATGAGGGTTTGAGTGATCGTTTAGCATTTACGCTAGACACATGGCCAAATCATGTGGTAAAAAGAATGGGTTTTGTCATACTCTACCAGAATCACATCAAGAAGATTTACAGTGGAAAATACAATAAAATTTAAATGTGTTTGAATCAGAAAAACATGTGGACATGACTGGATATCTGTGTTCTCAGGATTTCTGACTTGCTTTACAAATAGCAAAGTAGCTGTGCCTGCGGTTCTAAATAATTTATTTCATTTAGGCTGCACTATAACATTTTTTAAAATTCTTTCCCATGTGACTCTCCCAGGCATCTGGGAGATTTAGTGTCTATAATTTAGTGATGACACTTGACCCAGTCCTCTTATTTATTCTGCTCTTAGCTCTGCTTAACCAAAAGTTTTGCAGAGTGCTACATTTCTACTATTGTTCATAGTTTGTTCTTGGCATTTTGGAAATCATCTTTATGAGGAATTACAATCAAGAGTTTTCTGAACTTGAATAGAGAACAGTTGTGCCATTTTCTGTTCTCATTTCAGGAAAACAGTTTAAATGTACAGTATGTGACTATACAGCTGCCCAAAAACCACAACTCCTAAGGCATATGGAACAACATGTCTCTTTCAAGGTAAGAAAACATACAAGTCATGCTTACTAATAAGCTATTTAGAAATACACAGAACTTCATGCAAGAATTTAAAAACTGGCACATTTTCCTATTTGGGGACATCCTAACATTTTAGTATTTTTGGAATTTTGACTTTATATTCAGAATTTTGAGACAAATATATTCTGTTCATGGACAACTTGTAATTATTGTCTTTACTTTCCAAAAATATATGTGTGTTGCAATATAAAACAAACATTCTTGGTTTTTTGACTGTCCTTGAGAGAACTGATTTAATATATACCTTAAAATATCCCAGGGAAGTAGAAAATTGAATCCCACGTATCACTGTTCATTGCCCACCTTAATTTTCTCTGAAAGTTTACCAGTCTAATGTACTGTATATGAGTTTCTATGCTTGAAGAAGATTGAAGGGAATTAATTCTAAAACACCTCATTTATCTGAAACATGTCTTGGAAAGGGTTTTGAAGATTGTTAATGTTTCTGTGAAGTGTTTAGATTAGAGATATGGCTTATGTTAATAAACTGTAGCATCATTTTATGCCTAAATCTCACATTGCTTCTCAGCATGATAGGTCTTGATGTAATGAATTGTGAAGTGTTATATTCAGGAAATAGAAAGAATACTAGCTTCTTTTCTGGAAAAATCCAGTATTCTGTATGTATGAAAATATTAATCTTAATGTAACACTTTATCTTGGTGATGAGCATTATGTCTTATTGTAATACTTTTTTCATTTGCAACATTTTTCATTATCCAACAAATCATTTTGCTTCTATGAAGAACATGCTTCAACCATTCTTAATAAGTATCAGTGCTACGTAACTCCATGAAGCAGAAAGGAATACAACCTTTTGATTCATGCTTTAAATTCTGAACATTAGGACATGAAAGAAAATGAACCAAGTCATCTGAAGAGGAAATGCATTTTGAAGAAATAACTTTTCATTCTTAACTGTGTAGGTTTGCTGTGGACTTACGTTTTCGAAAAGGATTTTTTTGTACATGAAAATACATCATTTTATCTTTTTTAACAGCTAACAGGATGAATGTACTCAAAATGTGGTTCTTGAAATATAGCTGGTTCTGACCTCAGGATCAGCTTTAGAACTGTTGACTCAGCACCACTTTTCAATCCTGTGTAAGCCTGCATATAAGTGCATTATCGAGAGAACTGCAAAACACTGAAATAGGTCACTCAGTAGTATTTGTCGAAAGGAGTTTGACAAAAAAGACCCTGTCTGGTAGTAGCTCGTAGCCTCTGTCTGGGACAGTTGTTTGCCTGCATGTCAAACTCAGAGGACTGTCAGTAGTCACTTCCAAGCTCTATGAATTTGCAGTGTTATCTGATAGTAGATAACATACAGAATATACAGGCATGTAGAGAGTGGTACACAGCGGTTTATCTGGATTGTTTTCTTGGGGGGAAAAAACCAGTTTCAGAAATAGAAAAGAAGAGTGCCCCTTTCTGTAAAGCTGAATAGATGAATGTTACAGTACCCTCTGAATTTTAAGGTTAATGGAATTTGAACCTCACTTTGCTTCCTTATTTTTGTTGTTTGGAGCCTGAAGAAAGGTCATGAGCAACAAGCTTGGGGGAATGTTCTGGTCAATGGATCCTGAGTGCAGACGTTTCCCTTCTTTAAATTCCACTTCTTAAAAAGACATTTCTCTACCAACCATTTTCTGCTGATTAGCTTTAGGTGTGCCTGGTTGCTGTGCATGAAACATTTTGCATCCCATTCAGACTTTTGCCCTTGGGATTTTGGTCAATGTCTGCGTTCTTTTCCAGGACCATAATGACTGTCATAAGGTTATCCTCAAAGGCTCAAACACTTGTTTTCCTTGACTTTTTTGCTTTAGAAATGTCCCTCCTTGTCAGTGTAAGGGAGACATATGTTCTTAAAAAGAGATTAATTCAGTTCCCAAAACTTAGCTCGCTAAATGTTCAGATGAATGCAAGTGCCAGTGAAAGGGAAGCAGCTGGGAACATGTTGTAGAGAGAAGGAAAGGAAAGAGATCAACCCTGTCAGGTATGATTGTCTGTTATCAGGTTGCCTGTACAATCATACTGTCCTTCAATTGTTTCAGCTCTCTTACTCCTCCTGTTCAGAGCAAAACTCGTAACAGCTGAGTCATTTCCTTGTAGTAGAAAGTCTCTGCATGGTTAGACCTGTGATCATTATGAGAACACACAGTTTATCCAATTATGGAAAGTGGGTAGTAATCTTACAATGCTGAGAATACTTGGCGTCTTCCACATAAGAAGAAATGATAGACTTTAGTTAACATAGTTTCAACTTCTGTTGATATTGAATTTTGGAAGTCTCCTTAGAAGATGCCTAAATCAGAAATGAACATGGTTTCTCAGGATCAAAGCATTGCAGCATAGACCTGTATCCTGACAAGGTCAGAAAATACATTCTAACATTCTCATTTTTGCTCCTAGCCTTTCCGTTGTGCACACTGCCACTATTCTTGCAACATATCGGGTTCTCTGAAGAGGCATTACAACAGAAAGCATCCTCATGAAGAATATGTAAACATAGGTTCTGGAGAACCTGCAGCAGAAGCCCTTATCCAACAAGGTACATCTCCACCAAACTGCTATTTTTTTACTGAAGTAAACTGGGTGTAAAGATGCATTTTTCTGCCAAAGGCACACTTGTGGTACATTCCTCAGTTTATTTGATGTTATGTGATAAATCCTTACTACTGTTTAGTAGTTCTGAAGTGGTCACCTTTTACCCTTCATTCAATGTCCTTTGTTCTTGGGTTTTAAGGATAGGTGAGCCAAAATTATTATTGACCTTGCTTGTACTATTCATTGGTGCATATATTTCACTTGTTTTTCTGCATAAACTGTCACTATCTGTTGAAACAAATGATGAATTTGTATCGTTTCACTGATAAATTTCAATGACAATTTTGCAAGGTTGAACTCAAGGTAATATTGAGCAAATATAAAGGAAGAGACTGAAAAGCCAATGGCAGCTAATTAGTCCTACATTAGAAAAAATGGGGGAAAAAAGAGAGTACAAGTGAAACAAGTTACAAGTGGCCATGCTGAGAACTGTCTTTATGGGCAAAGGAAGCACACCTCATCTGTATAAGGAAAGACAAGAAGTTCTTACTAGCATAGTGGAAATCTTAACAGTCTAATTCAAGAATCACCATTAATCTAGATCTGAAAACCACAGGAAAATTAGAATACTTATATACAGGAGAAGTCTCAGTAGTATTATTAATACAATTAAAATGGTAACACACACTTAATTTTTACTCTTTCTTGGTTTTGTGGTCACCTTTCCCTTTTTCTATGATGGGTAGTTTCCCTGTGGTGTTTTTTATTGGGATAAGGGGTTCATGAAGCTGTCAGCATATAAAGTGGGAGGAGTATGATGTTCATCTTGATGGTTTTGTCTTCATCTCCCCTTCCGCTAGGTGCCCTTGTTACACGTTTGTTTGCATGCATTTATGCTTTTCTTTTTCATCAGTCTGTAGCTCCAGATTAAATCCAAACTTCTTGCATACACTGCCCTTCATGAATGTTAATTACTATGTTTTGTTGTCTGTAAAACTGATGCTATCCAGCTACATATCTGCATATTTTTAAGTGATCGTTTCTGATTTGTTTATCGCTATGGTTCTTCAGTGTCAAGCTTGTGCCCCACTTGTTACTGCTCCATGCCTACTCACCTCTGTGCTGCATCCTGTGTCTTTAACTTTAAAGGCCTTCATACCAAACCTGCACTTCTCTACATCACACCTCAGTGTCAGTCATAAATATTTCATTCTGCCTAGAATAGCAGCTTGTCACTGCTATGTGTGTGAAACTATAGTCATACCACACAAAGACAAATAAAGCTGATTAGATCTAGATACTCAGAGAAATAACTGTCACAGATAAACCAAGTAAAGGCAACAGGGATGTTGCAGAGAATCAGAACTTCAAGGTCTGTTATAAGATATAATGAAACAGAATCATAGGATCGTTTAGGTTGGGAAAAAACTTTAAGATTGTAAAGTCCAACTATAAACCTAAGACTGCCATATCCAGCAGTGAAAAGAGGAAGAGAAAATCAGATTGAAGTATTTTGTACCACATTTATATAGTAGCATAAAAAGTTACATTCCTGGCTGTTACTGTTTTTATTTATAAATTTCATTCCAGCTGAAGTCTTTCATCCTTCAGAGAAGACAACTGATGCCACTAGTTGCTTTCTTTCTGCTTGATACAGATATCACAAACCGTAACTCCCTCCGTGCACTGTCTGGGTGCTAGCAAAGGAAATGTGTTTCAGTTGTATCATACTCATTGTCCCGTAATAGTTTTGTCATTGAACACTGGGCAGGTGAACCAAAGCAAACAACTGACTATGCAATCAGCTACCTTTTTGGGTGGAATGCTTCTTCAGTTCTAGTGCCTGGCATGGGGGGAAGTGGTGAAGAAAGGCAAACTAATACAAACGGCTTGAAAATACTTTAATGCTTTGTAGAGTTTGTCAGTTTATTTCTAATCATTTTAGAAAGTGCATTTCCTATTTGTTTAACAGAAACTACTGGCCTTTTAAAAATAACCTTCTTGTTCTTTACAAACAAGTGTCCTAGAGAGTGCGGTCAGTGCCCCAAGCCTGTCAGTGCCTAAGAGGCATTTGGACAATGCCCTTGACAATGTGCTTTAAGTTTTGGTCAGCACTGAAGTGCTCAGGCAGTTGGAATAGATGACAGTTACAAGTTCCTTCTAACTGAAACACACTATTCTGTTCTTTTCACCTCTGAATTTTGCATCCTTCTTTCTCTTCCCTTCCTTACACAGCATTTATGTTTCTTGTGCTACCACTACTGCTGTGTCTGCTTTCCATAGGTTCACCTCCTGTGTGTTTTAGAGCAGCAAAGTAGTAGCTATGAAGTCAGTGCCTCTTGTCAGGACTCTGCCATAAAGGAGCTGCATTAGCAGGTGCATTATTCCCACATGCAACCTCCTTTGCCACATTTGGTTCCTGCTGTAGGCCACATCACATGGATCTTACATGTTGGTCAAAGTAAAACCAGGAGACCTATAGATTTCTTTTCACATTGTAGGAATGTCAGGTTTTTGAGTGCTGTGGTATCTCGCTAGGGAAAAAAAAAAAAGATTCCTAGTGGGAGACTTCAGTTAATTAGGATTTGCATTTGGGGTTGATAAACATGAGTCCTGCTGAAGTTAATTTTTTCCGGATTTTGGAATTAGAAGATAATTATCTGGGTCACACAGCACAAACAGATCATTGTGAATATATTATGCAGTATGACAGGGTATATGTTTGTGAGCTGCTTGGGCCAGTGGTTGCAACTTGCTGTCTGACTAGCCTCCATCGAGTTTCAATTTACCACGTTCATAAATCTGAAAAGTGACTTTGGAAAATTACTCATATCTTCATAAAAAGGAAGAAGCCCCTTCAGTCTACTATTAGACAAGTCCTTTGCAATTACAGGACTATAGACAAAAAGGAAGAAGAAGGAGAAACCACCAAGCAAAAGGATTTGGAAAAAAAGTAAGAAGGGCAACTAACAAAGATGGATGTCTAATAAAAGCTGGCTATAACTATTTGTATTGTATTCTGCTTGTTTTAAGTTACCCACTGAGCCCAGAGTGAATTACCTCATACTTGTTCATCTTTTCTTCTCTACTCTCAACTATCTTTTTACTGCATTGCAGACCTTGCAAATAATCTTAATTGGAAATATTTATATGAATGTAGACTCTTGGACTCTGCTCAAGATTCCTAGAATGAGTTTATAAATAAATGAATGATTCATAGAATAGAAGAGGGAACATTTTCATCTGAGCAACTGTGTTGCCAGAGATAGACAGCAGTATTTAATTTCTAAGCTTGTATTGGAAATAAGGATCATACAGGATCAGAGATGTTTGGGAGGGTTCTTTTTTTTTGGTGTGGGTTTTCTTTTTTTTTTTCAGTTGGAGTGTTTAGTTTTTTGATTTAAATAGAAGTCTGTGATCTGACATCTTAAAGGAAAATAAATGCTATATAATTTGATGTATTCTGCATAGGAGAGAAGAATATTATATATGCATTACCCACTATCTTTTTTGTGAGACCCTGCCTACTTGCTCATTTGATAGCTTCCTTTTTTAGTTTTGTTTGCTTTATGCTGGGCAAGTCACATAAAATTTTTCCTGAAATATTTTCTTTTCTGTTCATTGAAAGTCCCTACCACCAGTTATTTTGTTTATATATCTTTGCACTCTCTGAGAGACAGATTTTCTATTTGTATTCATGAAGTAACTCGTGCAGTACATAGATTGTGGTCTTTGTGTTCTGTTGTATTGCTATCATCACATGCTTTCTTTTAACATAAAATAATAGTTGCCTTATTGAGATTTTAGGCTATTAACAGTTTGGAAAGCATGTATCAGAGCCAGAATGGAAAAAAAAGTTGTGGAACTATGTAAAAACTTTGTGCATTATTTTGGTGCAAACATCACTTTTGGTATTAAAAGCAGTGTAATACCTGTGTCATTCGTTGACTTTCTCTGTAGGTTGCCCATTACTTTAAATAATTATCTAGAAATTAATTTCTCTGACATACCAAGTCACTGACATGGAGTTATATATTATGAGTTTAGTTCTATGCATCCATTATTTGTTCTTAATTATAGTCATAATGACAGAAGTTACAGCTTATATTTATGTGGTATACTCTTATAATAGTTTCAATGTCAAAGTAGTGGGGGAAAGTGTCCTAATGCTACAGACTGGTGTGAAATTAATATTTAATTTTGTTTTCTGTAACTCATAAGCTTCGTCTTAATCTGAAAAAAGGTGTTTCACTTAGCAGAGAAACTATTTCAGTCTGGTCAAGAGATGGAGCATTGAGCATCTGCTTTAAACAGTGGAGTTTGGTGGAAACTTAAAATAGATTGAGGGCAAAGAGAGAGAGTTGTACAGGAGTGCCAGTGAAAGACTTTAGTGAGTGGGTGTTGTTATTCTGGTTTATCAAAATAAAAAAATATATTTCTTTTCACCTGGTAGAATACCATATGGTCAGTTTCCATTATTGTAAGACCAAATGCTTTTTCTAGTGACCTTAGTCATAAAAGACTGTGTGCAATGAGGACTTGACTTAGAACCAGCTTATGAGAGTATATTTGAAGCATTCAAACACAATGGGCAAGAGTCATCGTTTGCCACGATAATGTGGAGTCAGCCATCTGGTGGCATAATTCCTAAAGTGGCATCATGCACTTTCCCAGCCATTAGATTTGTCAGAGTGAGTTCTGGTCACCTGCTGCAACAATTTTTCACATACAGATTATTTTTGTTCTGTTTAGTCAAAATGAGGGAAAAAGAGAAATGCTTATTTGCATAATTACAAGCAGCTGAGTTCTGACATTTGACCAAATGACTTCCATAAGAAAAAGTAGTAAAAGCTGTTCAATCTGCTGCAGAAAATTGGATGCTTATGATTTCAGCATGTTCAGTTTTTTACCTGTAATTCTGCATACTGAGACAGTAAACATTGTGCTAAATGCCTGCTATGCATCACTTAGTATATAGACAGAAAGCTTAGGTTTACAGTATTGTATATTAACATAAACAGTAGAAACTTGAAAAGCAAAGACATTACATTGTTAACTCTTCCTAGTTTGCTTTGATAATGTGCCAAAAAACTTAATGTTTGTTGGGAACCTGGGAAAACTAGAAGCACTGTCTTAGAAAAGATACATTTTAAAGATACATTTTAAAGAAAATAAGTAAGTACACTACTACTATATATGTTAAATATTAAGAACTCAGTGTTATGTATAAGCACTTAAAAAAAAATCTCAGCACTTACCAAAAGAGTACAATGCCCTATGATTTTGTTTTTTGTCCAGGAGGTCAGCACACCAGAGTTTTGTAAGACAACAATATTTAAAGTTAAGACCCCAATCTTGTAGATTTTTGGACAATACATAAAATTTACATTTGAACTTGCAGTGATATGGAATGGAGTAAGCATTAAAAACAGTCTCTAAGAAATTCTGTTATTTGAAATAAAAGTATTTAAAGGGCAGGAGCTTTTATTCAGAAGTTTTTTAAATGTATTAGGCTTTGGTTTTGGTGAGCCTAAAGCAGAATATGAATCACAGACACCCTCAGATTTGAAAGAAATTTCACTAGAACTAGTCTTCATTGGTGCTGCTAGATTTGAATTTCAACCAGATGCAAACCGAAGCATCCTCCTTTTTTTTTTTTTTTTCTTTTTTTTGGCGGGGGCGGAGCAAAAACTTACTGTGTTGACATTCCTTGAAAAGGTTTCTGATGTGTGTACCTCTTCTAGAATGACTTGTCATAGCCAAATGAGCAGAAGTTCTCACCCAGTAGATAAGTTATTGTTTACTTTGCAATTTATATTCTCCCTGTCACAGTTTGGCTCTCTCCCTTACCATCTAGCTCCTGAGAGATTAAATCAGTGCTTCTTACATGCACCTAATTATGGAAATGATGCTATGCCCGAGACTAATCCAAGCAGTTGTTTGCTCCTACTTTTTCTAATTGATCTATGGTGGGAGTTCTCTAGGGAGAGAGGTGAAGATGCAGGGGGGCAGATGGGAACAGTATTCCTGCTTTTGACATCCGCTGAAGGGAGGCATGTAGGCAGAGAAACAGAATTGCTGTGGTTTCCTAGATATGCAAGTCATTACAAACTCATTGTCCAAAATTGCCCCTTAAGCGTTGTGAGAGTTCAACTATTTTTATTCCCTTTTTTTTTGTGTTGGACAATGGCTAAAGGAAACCCTTTAAAATTACATTTATGTGACTTGATTGAGATGGAGTCAAATCAAATATGTCCTTACTGCATTGAAAAAGAATTTATATGAAAACGAGGAATTTGTGTTTCCTTATAGGTGGCATTAAGTGTCCTGTTTGCAGCTTCGTGTACGGTACAAAATGGGAGTTCAACAGGCATCTTAAAAACAAGCATGGAATGAAGCTAGTGGAACATGATGGGGAGACCAAGTGGGAGGTAAAGCAAAGTTGCCATGACTTTGTCTCTAACATTAAAAAATAATCTAGAGAGAAAAGTAAGGGTAGTAGTGAGAAGTATTAAGAATTATATTCCTGTCTTTATAAAAGATCAGGAAGTCATATGATCTTATTTCGATTTTGAATGTGTACACTGCTATGACTGTTAAACTTGACTGCTTTAATATCTGGTGGCATTAACAGCCTCTTAAGTACTTATTTCTGCATTTTAGGACTCTAGGCCTCTGCAGCAGAATGGGTGAAAGTTTTAGCAAAAACTCACAAAATTCAAAGGCTGACAACTTTTTGTTACATGCCAAATATTTGCTGCAAGATGCACAAGGCTGCAGAATTATGTTGAATTAATGAAAAAGGCTTTTGTCTTTCTCCGGAAAAGTTTAGTCTAGAAAACTGAATTTGTGAATTCATCACCTAAAAAATGGTGCTGTTAGACAGAGTAAGTCTCTTACCATGTGTTCTTTCAGCTTCAATTCAAAGCATTGAGGAAGTCACAGTATTACTAAGATTGGACCTTAAAAAATTTAAGTTAGACCTAAGAAGCTGGGCTAGGGTGGGGTGGGGTCTGGCAGCTACCTTGAGAGAGCTTAGGCTTGAGAGTTGTCTCTTCTGTTACACGTGTAGCAATTTGTTCTAAAATGAAAATTGTTACTCTTTTAGAGCAGAGTTTACTGTAGATGAAGAAGCTATGGGAAGACCACAGAGTTAATGAGACACTTTTATGTAAAGCATTACAGTTGGCAAGCTAAGTCTTTTCCTCTGCCAGAGGTGACTGTTGGTGTCCACTGAGAGGAAAAAGGCAGAAGTCAACTGTAGTTGGATGACTTCCACAATTTAAGATTGGTTGTGTTATCTTTCAGGCAGTCTAATCTCTGTCATAAATCTAATATCTCATTTGGAAGATCCATTGTGCAGTTCTTGTTTAACAGTTTTTGAATATCCACAAATAGAACGTTAAGTCCTTGGGAAATATTGAAATAGGTTCTATATGGATAAAGGCAAGCATTTTTAAAGTGTAGTCCTTCAAAGTTTCACAATTCTCTGTATGCTCTCTCAGTGGATGCCCAAAATCTTAAAAAATAAGAGGACATTGAGTATTGAAACACATCTTTCCTACTGATAAGGCCATCAGCACAAATGCATATTGACAGCTTGTCTTGAAAAAACATAATTATGGAAAGGATAATTTTTTCTGAAATAGAATGTAATTTTCAGATTTCAGAGACATTTTACTAGATCTGCAAGGACATGCATTGTAAACTAATTTTGCCTGAAAGCTCTTTACTAGACCCTTACAAAATAAAACTCTGTTGTTAGTTTTAAAAGAAACATGCAACAAGAATGAAGTCAAGATAATTTAGCATACTTAAAGCAACTTCTGAAGTAGAATCTAGAATAAAATGGTGGGATATTATCCTGACTTCATGTAACATTTTTCTTGAGTTCTTTTTCACTCAGGATTTCTGTAACTCCACCTCAAATATTTGTTGTCCTAAATTTATTCCTTTTAGACTCGAGAACTGACACTGTTCTCTAAATTGCTAAAATGAGAGAGATTATTAATGTCTTGGCTGGGTTTTGTTTTCAAGTTAACTGCTGAAGTTTCTGAAGAAGCATCCACTCAGTATCTCCATATCACAGAGGCTGGAGAAGATGTTCAAGGCACTCAAGCTGCTGTAGCTGCATTGCAGAATCTTCGCTATACTTCTGAGAATGGTAAGCTACATTGTAGAGTATTTTTCACAAATATCTAATTCTTTTGAGTATATTGTGCAATGTATGATCTCCTGTGAAACTGTTAAAAATTATGAAATTTGTCATCCAGAACTTACTTCTTGGAGTTTATATTTTTCTTTGCAGGTAAATGATGAGAAATGACCATTCCTTATGAATCTCTATATTCTTAAGGCGTTAATGCGTCCCACACTCCATTTTGTGCTTTATTATTAGGTGTGTGGAATTTCCTGCCTCCGTTATTAAATGCACTGTGAAATCAGCTCTCTTGGCAGAGTAGATGGTGTGTATCTAATAACAATTCTCTAGCTATTATTTTTCTTCCTGCTTAACTCAGCCAGATTGCAGAAGTAACGTGGTGGAATAGCTCATTTACCATGTTCTCAAGGCAGTTGTAACAAAATTAATTCTGATGGTACGCAAAACCATGTAAGCTGTTCTTTGTTAGACTGAAAGAGTGAGATTAGATAATGATTTCTAAGTGGGAAATAACAAAAAATGGAAGAAAAGAAGAAATGTCCAGGTTTCTGAGAGTGTTAAAATATCAGACACTAGAGTAGATGTTTATGTATTTTGCTTGTATTTATAAATAGATGTGCTAGTTATCAGAAGACATCATTTTGCAGTTATTTACTGTTGCAGTTTTTATAGTTCACAATCTAGATACATTTCAAAACCTCCCACTTTTAATGGATTTTTAAGGCATGTTGCAATTAAATTATGTTTCTGACAGTTTCTGTATCTTATTTTAATGACTTCAAATTCTGAAAAATGTCTTAAACTTTTCTTAAGCTTCTATGTATTTAAAATAAATATTGTGGAATATACAGTACATAACAGTTTTGATTTTAAGTATGAGGCTGCAGTTTTCAGAATGGAATGATTTCCATTTTAGAGTATCTAACTTCAGGTACTCTTCCAAAGTATTCCCTCGACATATGAAAAACAGAAGTGAAGAATCCAAAGACAGTTATGTAGGTAAAAAAGTTAAGCAAATAGTTTTCAGTACTCAGATAAACTTGCTTCATAGATAATAAAATATAACTATTTTCTTTTGAAATTAAATTATCAGACCTATACCCATCATAGCATCAACCCCACTTTGAAAGAGTTTGGGCTTAAGAGATGGACTTTATTCTGTTTGCTGTCTCTTAGTTCCAACAGTGATTACATGTGAGGCAGCTTTAATATGACCCAGACAGTTTCTTTCCCTTTCTGACATATCTCTTGTGCTGCCACTGAATATGTAGGAATGATGAGCCACAGGAGGGGAATTCATACTTCTGTGTAGAGAAAAAACACTTTCCATCATCCAAATAATTTGTTTCCACACTTTGGTAAAAGTGAGAGTACAACTGTGTGAGGGTGTTTTTGGTTTGGTTTTGGTTTTTTTTTTCCTGTAAATTTTCCTTTCCTTTGGCAGGGCTACACACATCAAGAGGATTTTTTTTAAAAAGTACGTGTTCTGATTCCATGCTTATGAAACTATAAACATGACTTTTCTCGAGAAATTAGCTTTTCATCACATTAATGATAACAATATTTCTTTTAGGTTGAGGGTATTGCAGTTTGCTGGCCAGATGGTAAACACAAGTTTTTAATATACCAAATATCTGTTTCGGTTAGTGGTTTGTTTGGTTCAGTTTCTGTTTAAGGTGAATGTCTAGAAAATACACATTTGGATTTGTAGTTTTGCAGCTTCCTAATTTACAGTTACTGCTGTGCCTTGTACCTGTTGTTTGTTTAGTCAATGTATTCTTTTAGATCTCTTTCAAATAGGCATAAAAATGATCAATGTGTCTTCACTTACTGATTCATGCTTTCCTCAGGCAAATCTGTTTTGTGGATACTTTTCTGCCATAGATCTATTATTAAAGTGTCATGTTATTGAGCTATTTAAGATTTATAAACAGTGCTGTGACTCAGGGTTAGGGCAGGAGGGGAAAGACTGCCTGTAACAGCTTTACATACCCTTAGAGCTGTTTTACTGTAATGATCTTATGATTACTGTCTTTCTGATAAGGTGAAAGGCTTGATCCAACAGCTGTAAATATCCTGCAGCAAATCATTGAGTTGGGTTCGGAAACCCATGATGCCACTGCAGTTGCTTCTGTAGTTACCATGGCACCTGGCACTGTGACAGTGGTAAAGCAGGTAAGAAATCTTTTCTTCTCTAAAACAGCCATATTCAATTTTCATATATTTATCCTGAAATTAGTATTATTTTTCAGGGGCTAAATCCTAAATGATCATGCAAAACATACATAGAATTTTTCAGAAACTAATTTTTTACTGCATGTTGTGTGTATGCGTGCTTCTATACCCCCCCGCCCCCCCAACATGTTCAAAATCATGGAATCGTTACAGTTGGGAATGACCTCAAATCCAACCATTATCTAACTCTACCAAGTCTATTGCTAAACCATGTCCCTTATCAACACATCTTTTAAACACCTTTAGGATTGAGAATCAACCACCTCCCTGGGAAGCCTATTCCAGTGTATAATAACCCTTTCATTGAAGTAGTTTCGAATCTAAACCTTGCCTAGTGCAGCTTGAAGCCATATATATATTCATACGTATAGAAATGCATATATTTTTGCATGTATATAAAATATAGGTGAACTAACATATATATACACACACATACATATGTGTATGTGTACATGTATGTGTATGAAAATAGAGGTTTGTTTTTTTTAAGCAGGTTTTTTCAGGCTTTTGAAAATAACATACCTGCATTATGGATGGTACTTAGTTCCGTTGTCATCTAAAAGAATCAGGAACTCGTTGGCAGAGCATTCGGCCAGACACAGAAGAGCAGGAAATGGCTTTGCTTGTGCAGGACTGTGTATGCTCTTGTCCCAGGTTGGGAACTATAGGGTTAAAAAAGTCCTCTAGGGACTTGAAGATTGTTATTCAATCCCACAATTCTGCTATCTCTTCATAAGCTCACGGCAAGGCCAGCTTGTTCTCCTTTCCTCCCCCTCCAGCCTTGTGTTGGGTAGGAGCTGCATTATTGGGATAAACATGTAAGGATAGGCCTGGTTGGGGCCTCCAGAGGCTGTGCTTAGGCCTCTTGGATGGCAGAGGCATGAGGGGGGGAGGATTGGAGCACTGGGGATGATAGATTTAGTTCTGGGTTGGGAAAAAATTCAGGGGGGTTTGCTTATGGATTTCTGTATCTGCTTTGTAATCTCTATCTGTAACTCTCTTTCCAAATACAATTCTGTTTTTTTCTCCAGTTCGTTTGAGAGCTTCACTCTGTCGGCTCTTTAAACCCACTACAGCTCTGCAATCATAGTGCTATAGGACCATACCCAAAGATTAAACCATTGTCATTATTTTTTGCAGTGCTCATCCGTGGTTGAAATTTAATGGACTTGTGTGATTCCAAAGTTGTGTACCCCAGGGACAAATGAGAATTCTCCTCAGACTGAGTTCACACTGTCTTACTAAGAAGGGTTGCAATGCAAGTAATCTGGAGGCACATAACAACTCAAAAAAGAATATTACAGATGCCCCTTAGTGCAGTTGCTTATATGTGAGATGAAAGTCAGAATGGCCACCTACATTGGTAGAAATAATTTTATATATTTTTTTCTTGAAGCTTGGTACTGCACAGTTTTTGCTAAAAATATTTGCAGATCACTATTACTAAAACAATCTAAAAAGTAAGAGTGGTAAGTGGCTATTGAGATGTGTGCTAACTTTGTTGCTCATATTTTACATTTCTCCTCACAATGTTCTGCAAGCTCCACTTGTTCCTCCTGTTTCATCCTCCATATCCCCATTCTGTTCATTGATTCACTGGGATCTCTGCACTCAGTGTGGTTGATGAATGAGGGAAGGAAAGTATGTGAGAAATCCTAAATTTCTGAAGAGTTTAAGTAACTCCTTTTATTTAAATGAGTCAAAACTTTGATTCTTCTGAATGCTAGAACTAGCTTTTGAGTTCAATACTTCCTAAACTGTCTGCCCAAATATCAGGCAGAAAAGACAGAATTTCAAGACAAAGCATTTTGAGGTGTATTTTGATTAGAAGTCATGTAAGAGTTCTTGGGCTTTTAAAGAACATATCCAAATTTGGAAACTAAATTCAGTCACTAAAGAGGAGACATTTTGGTTCTAATACGTGCAAGTTCCAAAACAATTTCGATGGTAAAATCACTGCCACATGAACATTGTGCTATACAGATCACCTGTTTAAGAGTTAAATGCAGTATTAGCCTTTGGTGTTTGTCCATGTTGCCAATATTACTCAAACTTGTTCTTCCCTCAACAATACATCTTTTGAGGCACTTTACTAAAAGCTTAAGAAAAATTGCTATTGAAATAGAAGCTGCATAGAAGAAAAAAATATTTTTATATTTTAATTTTAAAACTTAAAAATACATAATTAAAAAAAAAAATCAGCAATTCCTCCTCCTCCCAAATAATAGATTTGATCAGTGTCTGATTCATCTTAAAATCTTTCATCTTCCTTGTTAGACCATCTGAATTTGCTGATAGATTTTTGTAAGTAAAAGTTTATATTCCAAATTAATTTTCTGTCTTTTTTAAAAATCCGTATTTCTAGCCTTTTGAGTTTACAAGCTGCTAAGCATTGATCATTTTTTTCCCTTGCCTTGTACATCAGTGCCTCTCACTAGTCTGATGTTAAACTGCTATAAGATTCACTCCACTGTCAAATCAAATATTGGATTCACAGAGCACAGAATCTCTTTACTACTTTTTTTTTCCTTCACCTCTCCCCCCCTGCCTTTCGAGTCTTGTTAATTTCCCCCCGCCCCGCCCGAACTTCTTGGTGCACAGAAGCAAAATTGGGGAAGAATTTAAGTCTTATCTCCATCTGAGTGCTACATCTGTTTATGCTGAATTTTACTAATGCCTTACTTGGATACTCAAAGCACAGTTCCTCTGTTAGCGTGTTTCCTGCATGTCCTGGAATGCCTGCTCATTTTCTTCTCTGGTGTCTTTTCACACTGTGTGTGCAAAAGTGTGCAGGTCTTTGCTGATCCAGAGAGGATCAGGTGGTAATACATCTACTGACAGCTGTGTGCCTGCTTGGCTACTTTTAGTGGGCTTTATGGAAGTAGAGTAAGGACCAGGGGAGGTCTGCAGATGATGATAATTTCTCTTTTAAAAGTTTCTCTTTTAATTTTTTGTCTTTTAATTTTTTTTAATATATATATATATTTTATCAAATTCTGTTTGATTTGTTATCCAGCTTTAGCTAGTTTCCAGGTCTTTTCTTCTCACCAGAAAATTGCTTCAAAATTATAGCCACAAATTTTTAATTTGAGAGAAAGAAGTTTTTGAATGTTACTAACATGACTGTAATCCTCTCCTATTCAGAATTGTCATATTTTCTTTTTACTTTAGTACTGAGTTGTTTTCTGTGGGATATTATTCATTTGCACCTATGACTTTTGTCAGATTCTAATTATGCTGATTTCCTAATCATTAACCTTAAAGTGATCTTAAGAGGTTAATATTTCACCTCCCTACTGGAAACAATTTGTTCTACGCTTCCTGCTGTGACCTTCAGATTGTGAGACAAAAAATTTATTCAGGGTGTCAGCAATACATCAGCATCATCTGTCACTGAATTTCCACTCTTGTCCTTTAATGGCCTCACTGAGTCCTTGCTTAGCAGCTTCATTCCATTTGTTTTCTTTAGCAACATTTATTGTAGTTGTTTCGATTTTTATGCTATTACATTGTCTTTTTCATTTTGTCTAAGGACATTATCCATTTTTTTTCATCAGTTCTTATCTTCATGTCTTATTTTTAGCTAGCCCTTGCAAGTTACCTTCATATATCTGTATTTGGACCTAGAAATTTCTTCTAAACCCTAACTTACTAGAAAGCTTTTTTTTTTTTAATTTTGTTTTACTTTTTCCTTTAAATGTTACACTATATTGTCAATATTTTTTGTCTCCTGTTTCTTCCCTCAACCTTTATCCTACAGCTGTTATCTTCCTTACTTTTCTACCACAAAAATGTCATTTATGCTTGATGCTTAAAATTACTTGTGAATTCAGATATATCTTACCAGTAATTCAACCATCTTCATGTTTTAGCATTTCCCTTAACCTGTATGCTCAGTGCAGCACTTGCAGTGTTTCAAGTTAACACAAGAATTTTGCTTGCAGAAACAAACTGTCTTTATCCATAAGTCCTCTTCAGCACATTGCAAGATCTCCAGTGTATTAGATCTGATGGGCATATTTTGTACATTGTTTCTACTGAGTCACAAGACAGGAAGGATGCCAAGTCTGAGGTGCTCTTCTATTAAATTATTGTTCTGGATTGCATGTAGTCTTACTGCTGCAAGTCATCTTAAATCACGAGTACACATTGTAACAGGGGGTGAAATCAAGATCAGATTGTCTCTTCAAAACCCCCAACTCCTGAACTGAATGTTGAGATAAAAAAAGAACATTTCTCTCAGAAATGAGTGCTGGACCAGAACATCAGAGGAGCTGCCCCTTCTTGATCTGTGTCCATCAGATACGGTTCTTGTTATTGCTGTTACTCTTCTATGTCCAGTGCTTGTTAGCAGGAATGTGTAATGGTAGCAAGATACTTTCTGGTTCAATTAATTTATTTTTCGTAAAGACAGTGTATTATTTTTACCAATCTCTTTGAAACAAAAGGCTCACTCTGAAGGTGGCTAAGAAGATTGTATTAATCACTAATAATTATTACTACTAATCACTAAGTTAATTATATCAGTCTTTCTGCACAACTGTTCATCTGTAGTCTACTTTCTTTTCCAACCCTATGGGATGCAAGTCTTTCCCGTTACTCAAACCAGAAAGCTGTTATCTTCTTCAGGTAGGATTCCTTGGGTCTTGCATACAGGTGATTAGCTAAACGGTGCTTATTTCTTCTGCATGATGACTTTTATATGATCTCTTATTTCAGCCACTTAGCTAAAATGGTTGTCCAAGCCATCATTATTTTATGCTACAGTTAACTCTGATATTCTTTTTTCTCACATGCACAGATTGTTTCGCTCTTTCTCTATTCTTCCAGAAAAATTAAAAATTACTTTTCTCTGCTTCTCTTGACTTCACCCTCTCTTACTCTGTTCACTCAATGTTCCTCTTTTCACACAACAAACAAAACCTTGTTTCAATTTCTGAGGCTTTCTACTCCTTTCTTACTTAGTGTCCCATTTCTCATTAGCTGTAAAAATTTTAACTCCTACCTTTGCTCAGTCTATGAAGATTTAATTGCTAATTACTTTCTTCAAGCAAGTTTTTTAATGCCATATTTTTTTAATGTGGATTTTTTTAATGAAAAACAATTCGTACCTTGCTGTCTTCTCTCAATTACTCTTAAAAAATATAACAGTAATTATCTGTGGTACACTAATGCCTGCCACACAAAAATACCACTGTCTCATTTACATTGTACTCGCCCACCTCTCTTTTTCTGTGTGTCCTTACTGTCTTTTGGTTTACATTGAAATTAAAAGAACTTTGGGACGTAAAATACTTGTTGCATGTGGCATAGCAGCTAGAGTCCAAATGCTGGTCCAAAGAGCTCCAGTAATATTAACAGCAAAAAGAGTAATTGGCTGCTGATTTTTTTTTTTCTTCTGTTGAGAGACAAGACTAAAGTAGCTTGGAGTGTAAGGTTAACTGTATTCCTGAAAAACATAGTAAACTGTTTTCAACCTAGACTTCTACATAATTTGCTCTGTTAAGTGTATCAACCATTTCACTAACTAAGCAGATCTTAATAAAGCTTGAAATAAGCACTGCATTTCCATGCAATTCACCTTTCATTTTAGCTCCTTTTATCCTTTTATTCTGTGATCTCTTCAGACTCCAGTAAAATCCTACCATGGTAACAGTCACATTCTTCAAAGTGACAACTGTAGCAAGGCACAGAAAAGAGTATACATCAACTTGAAGCTGATCACAGAACAGAATTTTATAGTGTAAAACATCTTAAGAAAATAACATATAATCATATTTGCATGGCCTTCATGTCAAAGGCACGTTGTACTTCAGCAACACAGCTTGGTTCTGTCTGGCTCTGATTTGTACCTACATGATGCTTGGTTCTGGCATTCATCTAGAAAATCTGGCATTACGTGGAGTTATGTATAGGTTGATGGTTATGTTTGCAGTTGCTTTAGGACATGAAGCAATTTGATGCTTAACGTGACAGTAGCAGCACAAGGAAGTTTTAGCTGATGCAGATTGCCCTGTTTTCTCAGGAGTCATCTCCTCTGTGGAAAATTTGTCATCTCTGTAATGTACAAGTAAAATCTCAGATCAAGATTACTGTCCTGTTAGAGCTCTTGAAATGATGGCAGAGTTGCATACTTCCTCTGAAGGAGATCTGGTGATACAGCATTTTGCCAGATGAGTGAAGTTGCCAGTCACGGTCTCTCTGTCGGATATATTCAACCAGCCAATTGCTAAACTGTTAAAAAATTTCCATCAGCAGTATGAAGGTTTGTTTGCCACCTTGTATATTTTTACTTTATGCTAAGAAAATCTTCCATTTTCAAGTATCTTATTATTCTGAAACTATTGTGAACTAGATTGTCTTTCTTTTCTAGCTTATTGTAGAGGTTCACATGATCAAATTACATTTTTTTGTGTGTGTGTGTGCGCGCATGTTCGTGTTTTTCACACAATGTATCTATATAAACTATAAAACCGAGAGAGAGAGGGTTCATATTACTCAAACAGCACTAAACAAAATGGTAGAGCACTCCTGTAGGCACCAACATAAGCTGGTACATCTCATGTCCAGGTGCTTTCTGTCATCTAAGATGCTTATATTCACTTTTCCTTCCAATCCTTTTGTAGGTATTTTGTATATTTTCTTTCTGTGGTGTCTTATGATATAAATGAATATCAGTAACTTAGTGCAGGATTTTGACAAAATATCTGTGATTAATAACTTTTCTTCATGGTAAACTGAAAGGTAACATTCAATCTCAAATCGAGGGTGAAGTAGAGTAGGGGATTTTAAGTCAAGCCTGGAAAAGACCTAAACACTATAGACCTGCACCTCCTGGTGACTTCAAACAAAATTGAAGAGTCTCATTCTTTCTCAGGACACGCTCTAGAATAAGAAAGCAACTGCAGCATCTTAGTGCAAATAGATTTATTTACTCCTTTTCATGAGAGAGAAGAAGTAATTTTCCTTAATGGCTTGAATTAAATTTTCTCAAATTTAAAAACAAATTTTCTCAAATTGATTTGAGAGGAAGAGATACCCGTTTTTAAAACCACTTACATGTATTGAATAGTCTTCGGATATTTAAATTGAGAACTTTCGTAAGTTAGATGTCTATGAAGACTTAGGGGTGAAAGTCCTATTGACTTTTGCAAGAGAATTTAGTTAGTAAAGAATATTTATGCAAATACTGAATGGATGTAATATGCCAGCTGTGCATGGCTTCAGCTTCTTGCTGTCATTCTTTAGTAAAGGATAAGCAGCCAGCTGCTTTTCGGATGGGTCTCAGATGGAAAAGAAGTCTTGGATGCTACTCTTCAAAAGATTTCACATAGCAGTAAAAAGAATTGAGTGTAGTGACTTCATTCATTGTGATGGCAGCTGTCCCACTGTTTCATCAATTTGATGGATATAAATTAATGTTTCGAGATTATTCCCTGTGGAACAATCTAATAGGAACCAAACAGAAGCCTGTAAACATTGAACTGATTTGAAATGTAAATATCCAAAATAATGTGATGATTTGTCAAAGTAAAAGGATTACAGATAGCTGTCCAAAAAGGATATGAGAAGCTAGAAACACCAGAAATAAGGGCATTAGTCTTCTTTACCTTGCATGACAAGGGTAATAAAACCCCATCTATAAGGTCAGATAGGGAGGTTAAATTAACTTTCTTTATTGGCCATTTTAATTTCAAAAGCATATAAAACTGAACAAGCATTAGACTGCTACTATTGAATTGAATGAGATTCTGTTTTCATTTTCATGTCAGCTGTATTTTGTTTTCATTTCTTCATTATTTATATACACTCATGAAACTATATTTAAAATTATTTATGGATTTTGATTTAGAATGACTAAAGTGAGACCCTACAAGATCCTTCACAGACTGAGTTGTGCATTTTTGCAGCTTTTAGCAAATGTGTAATTTTTCTAGCCTCAGACATGTTATTAGAAGACAATGTGTAGTGCACTACTAGCATAAGAGAAATTAGTTTATAGCACGTAATTAAAGGAACAAATTTTAGGCACCTCTTATGTATTTTTTGAGGAGCTCTAGCATCAAGGACTGTTAATTGTGAGCTGAGTCATAACAATCTGTGAGATTTTAATTATCTCCCATTTTTAACTGCAGCTTCCTGTCAGAATTCACCAATGATTAGACTTTTGTCTGCTTATTATGATCTTCATTAGTAGATCTTCCATATGTCCTTTCCTTTCCTACAGGAGTTGACACTGGAGCAGGTAGCCGCAGGAAAGAGGAGAGGACAGATATGAAAAAGGCATCCTGTGCATGAATTAATGAAATTCCTGATGGTTTAGGATTTAGGATTTCTCTCTCTCTCTTTGTGTTTTTTTTTTTTAGAGATTCATGGGGAAGAACAGGAGAAGGAAGTCGACAGTGTTTCTTTTCTTGATTTAGCTCCTTGTTTTCAAAGAGAGTTTTCAGCAGGAGCTGAATGTTCAGATATGCTTGGTAAAAGACATGGAACATGTAAGGGACTTTGGCCTGCACATGTAGTTTTATCCCTGTAATCTGTGTGCAGCAAAGCCAGAGTCAGCATCAGTAGGTACAATTGTGCCATTGCATTAAGGTCAATGAAAATGGCAAGGTTCTCTTCAGATGTTAAATCTTCCACCATACTAAATCCACACGCATTTCATCACTACATTACAGACATACTGACTCTGGGGCCTCTGAATAATTTAACACCTGAGCATACTTATTGTTGTTCAAGAAAAAGCTTTGTGTAGCCTGATGAATCGAGTGAAAGTTCAAAGTCCTAAGGGACTTAACCATCTCTGAAATCTTCTTCATCCAACAGATATTTTAAACACAGAATAAAAGTGTTATAAGTCAGTGTACAATAATGAAAATGATGGTTGCTTAGGGAAAAACATTTAGAGCATCAGGAAACAAACACAGAACTTCTTTTCCTCCTTGCAGGTCTCGAAGGAGACAAACACATGCTTGGAATCTTTACTGTAGTTTTTCCCTTCTACGCCCTTTGCTCTCTTAAGCAACAATACTGGCCTTATTCTAATACTACTGTTTACAAAACCATGTCATATAAATGAACATCGAAGAGCTTTTGAATTGGTCCTAATTAAAAAACATAGCCTCCTTTTAACTTGCATAATTTAGATTCCACACTTTGTTTGACCTATTCTTTTTAAAAACATTTGCAAGTTTGGTGATGTGATATGCTTTGAGATGCAAGGGTGGGCTAAGATCCAGTAAATTGATATGTATCAGTCCTTTGTTCTCCGCTTATTACACTTTGTATAGTTGTTGGAAGTACCGTGGAATTTTGCTTTCATGAGAGTCATGAGATGTAGGAGAACCAGTCTTCATGCCCTGCTGTGTAAGTGGACACTTTATAGATGCACTTGATGATGTGAAAAAAGCATTTGTTGTAGAGAATGTGACTTCCTACAAATTCAATCAGCTACTTTATTGCAACAAGAAGTAAACATGATTTATCTCTGGAAGCTTACTGCTAAGCCTAAATGAAAGAGAAATAGGCCTTACTAAAACCAACCCATTTTCTGAAAACAGAAAAAAGAGAGGGCTTGATTAACTGCACGTTGCATTTGCAAGTGGATTGGCATTTATAATCCAGCAATAAAGCACCTCTCCTGTATGAACACAGGTAGTGGTATTGTACTGAAAATAACTAACAAATGCTTTTGCATATAGTTGGACATTGGAATAAATTCCTAAGAGAAACAGTGTATTCCCCTGCACTGGTCAGTTTTAAGGCTCAGCCTGATAGAGTGCTGGGCCGTTATCACCTAGTAGGGTTGGATCAGATGATCTTAGGAGTCTCTTCTCAAAAGTGCTTTATTTTATCACTAACACTTGAGAACAGTGCATTGCCTCACATGACTTAACAGTTTTCTGATATGTTTTTACTGATCTGGAGTACTTTGCATAGGAGTTATTATGGATCTGGTAAAGAATTAGGATTTGTTCTTTAGTTTCAGTAAGTACTGTATTTTAATAATTGACAGGCAGCTGTTTGAACTCTTTGAAATTCAATACCAGGTTGTGTTGTTTTTGTTAAGTTTTGACAAGAAGCAAAATGTTGAGTAAAAATTATTTTATTTTTCAATTGTTCCTCTCAATGTCCTTTCAATAACATAAAAATTTGTGCCTCAAACACAGTGGGTCTTAGGATTCTATATCAATATTTACATTTCAGTTTTCTAATAAAACTCCATTGAGGTTTACAATGAAATTTTTGCATCTATGATCAATCAGTTGGCTAGGGAAAGAAAAGATTTTTAAAAAGAGAAAGAAATAGGTACAGTAGATGCCTTTTCATGTGGTTTTCAATGAATTTTAATCTCAGAAATTGTTTGATTTTTTTAAACAAGAATGATTTTGTATGAAAGACTGCTGAGAGATTAAGGCTGTCTCCAAAGACCTGTGTTCCTGGAACTTTGCCCCTCTCTGTGCATATAACTAAAATACTGTGTTGCCACTTGCAGTATTCTGTCTAGCTATACACTCATTAATCAAAAGTGAGCACAACACATTTTCTGTAACACTGACATTTTCCTTCAAAATTATCTGATTTCTAATTTCCCTGCTGTATTTCCATTAATTATCACAATACCAGGTACTTACTGGAAAGGTGAAATTTCTGTAACCTCTTCAATTTCTCCTTAGGTAAAAGAAGAGGAGCAATCAGCCAATCACACTTTGATGATTCAAGAGACTCTGCAGCAGGCTTCAGTGGAGCTGTCTGAACAGCATCACTTGGTAGTCTCATCAGATGAAGTGGAGGGAATTGAGACAGTGACTGTGTATACACAGGGTGGAGAGGCTTCAGAATTCATAGTTTATGTTCAAGAAGCTGTACAACCTGTAGAAGAACAAACTGTGGAACAATCGGTGCAGGAGCTCTAGAGAAATGTGTTCAGAGGAGATGACTATTTTATTTGCCAAAGCTTTGAGGCTTTTCCCTAGGCGAAGGCTAGCAAGCTGACAAATTTTCAGTTAATTTGTGAAGTGAGTCCTTGTTCAGTAGGTAGTGATCTGACTGGTTAGATTGTATCAGTAGCTTGGACATATATATGCAGCCTCCAGACTTTATTTTAAAGAAAATACTACTTTCTGAGGAAAAGTAGAAGGTGTCTCACTTGATTCCTATGAATTCCCACAAATATTATCTCTTCAAAGTCATGTAATCCCGCAGTAATAAAAGGTCTGTAAAGGTATCTTGAATGCCTAGAAAAGTCCATACATCCCATTGTATACATATTTCATATGTGCTTGGCTTGAGTGGAAGGAGAGTTGGGTTTTGTTTAAATTAGGTCTTCTTATTCCTGAGTACATGCTTAGGATATGTTTGACAAGTTATGATTTAACCCAAACACAGACTCAAGACTTCAATAAGAAACACACCACAGATGAGTTGTAGTTTGCACTGGTGAGATGATCCTTTGAATTCAGAAGGTATTTAAAGCCATATATGATAATTTTGGGTACCAGTATGTTGATTGTTATTTAGATAATTGAATAGTGATAACTTTTTACCATCCCACTGGATAAATACCTTTTCAGTACCATATAATGGTAACAAATCTAAAATTAATGAAACATTCTTTTATTTTTCAGAAAAAAAATTAAAATAATTTGTAAATACTATAAAAGATGTATGTTTGTATGTTTCAAACATATACTTGTAAATATGATTGTGTGAAAGAACTTGTACAAAACTTTAAGTAAATATTGTCAAGAATCCAGATATTCTTAATTATGCATGTATATAGTTCCAGAGTTTTCTTGAATAATCTTAAATTTTTTCTGATTTAATATTTTTTAATTTGAGCTATAAAAGTTATTAATAATAACAAAGCTGTCATATTTTCTTCTGATGTTCTAGTTTCTGAAGTGTTGGCTTGCCTTTCACAGCTAAGTAAAAAATGTTGGGTTACATTGACTCTGACAAATTATTTCTCCAGTTAGTAGTCTCTAATCAAGAAAGTAATATAATGAAGACCTTTTTATGTGATCGAACTTGTTAATGGGTGTTCTGTACAGAAAAGTGGAAAAAAGCTTCTAAATTGGTGCAATGTAGCGAGCTGGTGGTCTGCCTGTGGTGTTCAGTGATCAGTCCTGGGTCCAACCTTGTTCAACGTTTTATTTAATGCAAGGTAAGATTATGATGCTTGAAGCTGACTTCATTGAAGGGCCTTATAAAATTAGGGGCATACCTACTGTAATTTAAGGCTTGATTTATAATTCACAAGTTATATAACATATTCCAACTCAAAAACATTTTTGTAAGTTTTCTTTGGCCTTTTTTATTATTATTTTAAAAATACTTTCAATTTAGATCTTTCCTTATATTCCAGGGTTTTTTCCCAAATCTAATTGGAAATGCAATGGTTTAGAAACATACGAGATACTAGAAAGTACTTTCAGCTGTGCTGAGTACTGCACATTGGTTTCTTGCCTCCATAGCTAATACATTTTCTTCTTTTTAAAATATACAGACCTGTAATGCTATGAGGAGATTAACTACTTCCTGTGTAATGTTAGCCATTGTACTTTACAAAGTGAATGTCCAAGATCTGCATTAAAGGAAAAAAAAAAAAAGAAAACACAGCTCTTTTTATACCAGGCATTTGCTTTCAGAGGCCCTGGCTTGCTCCAGTTGCCTTTTCTCTGGATTTGGAGTGACCAAAAGGTAGAAATTAAACCTTCCTCTTGGCAAGCTCTACTTCTGTTGCCACCTACACAACACAGATTTTTTTTAGTATAGATTTCTGTTGTCCAGTTAATCTTTCCCAAAGTTTAAGTGACCTTTTCAGTTTCAGGGGTGACAGGTTTTAGTCAAGTAGCTTCTCTAAAGATTATACATTCTTCCCACATGCTAGTAATTTTCATTAGTATGTACTACACTATGTAATCTGGGGTTTTCTCTTTCTGTGACACCTGAGGAGCGTCCTGGCTTTAGGCTAGCACTTGGCAAATATTACTCTTAAAAAGCTTATGCATGCGTAAATTGAGTACCTGATGAGCTAACTGATCTGCACAGCTGAGAACACATCAAATGTTTCTGGGAATGAATTGAACACAGAGGGGAGATAGGGCTTGGAATCATGCAGAGATTTTAATGTCGAAAAAGGAAACCACAAATAATTTTAGTGGCAGCAAAAGTCTTATTGAATGGAACATAAGCTTGAAGCTGACTTGTTTGAAAGGTCTTACAAGTCAGCAAAAGTCTTATTGAATGGAACATAAGCTTGAAGCTGACTTGTTTGAAAGGTCTTACAAAAATTAACTAGGTACACTACTTCTCAGAGAGATCTCATGTTACAGAACGGTATAAGCATCTGCACACAAAGGGGGAAATTTGGACCTTGCAATGCAAAAGGAACAGGAGAGGATATGGGAAATGGAGGTATCAAAATTCTTTATATCCCTAAATTATTATATCCACAAAGGGTAATTTTTCTTGTGTAGAGAAAATGAGATCTACCTTTCTGGTTTCTGTGGCTGATGTGGTTTCTCTTGATGCTAGTGGTTTTAACCACATTTTAACCAGTGGCATGCACAAAGCTGTGCTGACAAAGACTCTGTGCTGATCTGTGTCAGTTATCTGCAAAGTCCATGAGGCAAAAGGAGAAAGGAAATGCACATATCCTTTGTCATTTTACCTCCAATTTGGGATTTTATAAAATCACAGGCATGAGTACTACAGCAATGTTAGACCAATTGTTCCTACTATGCTAAGAAATTACACTCCTTGAGTAGATATATTTGAAACTAATGCATTTAATGGCATGTTTTCAAACAAGATGACAGAAGTGACATTGCTGCAGGTCTGAGATGCTCAGAACGTTTTAATAAATGTCTTCTTAAGTTACAAAGCTCTGAGTCCACACAGCATCCCCTCACTGCCATATTGAACGTGGCACTTAATCTATTCAGTCAACCAGGGAAGGTGAAAAATGTTCGCTTTCCAATAAATTTGCTCACAACATGTATGTGTGTTTGGAAACTTACAAGAAACAAACCAAAAGCAGAACACACAAAAAAACTGCATCTCAAGCATGAGCAAGTACTGTTAATAGAGAAAGGAAGAAAGAACTAACACTGCAAAATATTCAGGTGTTAAGCAGAGAGTTTGGCATGTGAGGGAACATTTTGGATCTGTGTTCAATCAGCTACAGGATCAGGACTTGATTTTTGGCCTGAACTCTTAGTGCTTGCCTGTGGATGAGACTTACAATTAGTGTTTCAGACTGCTAAAGCTTCAGCAAAGTCAATGGAGATGACTCACGTAGTGAGGCCCTTCTGAAAATCAAACTCCTGGGATAAAAGCATACTGAATACTTGAGACTGGCCACTTTAAGATAGCTTTTTTCTGGAATTGCACCAAATCTTTCACGAAGGTAGGATAATTATCAACCTGTCTTAAAGCCTGTCTCGTCTTGCTATTATTTTTCATGTCAAAAGACTTAAAAAATAAAAATCAATATTATTTTCAATTCAATGCTAGTTGCACTATTTCAGCTTTTGATACAAAAATAATGACTGTTATCAGTGCGTGTAGCAGAGCTGAGTGAAACAGATGGTGTACACAAAATCCTAATACATTGATTGGTATGGTTGTTGCTATGGTTTGTGGGGGGGCTTTATTACACTAGATTACAGTGTCTGCTTTTTGTAGATATGTTTGAGCCGTGTCTGAAACTTTGAATAGGTGAGCTTATTTGCAGACTGCATCATTAGCAGAAATATGGTTTCTTTAGGTAATGCCAATAATAGAGTCTGTGGTAGTCTGGGGTGGGGGGGTAGGTTTTCTTAAAAAAATTACAAAGTCCCCTCCCAGGGGACACACCAGGTCCAGGGTATTGTAACATTGTTACTCTATTCCACTTTCCAGTATCATAGCTTATAAGGCAGTGCCTGGCTGATATCTCTTCTCCTCCCTGCCTTTCCTCCCTTCACTTCTCTTCTCTGGAAAGAGTGCATCCCTGCTTGTCTCATGGTGTGTGTGTGGGAGATGGCTGCTGGCTTGCAGGGAACTGTGAGCTGTGTCACGCGGCCTGCTGGGGCCTCGTAGGCCTAAGCCTGGGAGGGCAGTTCTGGCCCACACTGAGGGTGGAAGGGGCGGAGGATTTCTAGAAGGTTTTAGTCTGACAGACTTGGCCTAGCTTGTGGATGTATTCATTCTACCTGACTGCCTTTTATATATATGCACCTATAAATATAATCTCCCTTTAAACTTCCAATCAGTGTGCAGCATTTTCATTCTTTAATAAAGGAGTAAGTGTGATTTGTGTCCCAGTTGAGGGCCATGAGCTACCCAGGACGGGAGGACAGACATGACACTCCTTCATTAGAGTGAACTGGGACACAGTCTTTGCTCATAGCATGAGAAACTTGTAGGTGTTATTTTCTTTCTTGTAATATGAGGACAGGTAGGTTACTGAATTGTACTGTATGCACACAGCTTGACAGCTTCTCAGCTTGTATTTCCATCTACAGAAGCACTACTCTGTCTTTTTTTCCCCTTTTCTTTCTTAAAGTGAGGAAGTCTTTCATATCCCCTCAGTCATGGAGATGTCTTTTGGCACATCCTGAGAGTAAAAAGCTTGATATTAGGGCATAAATATGCAGTATCATGTTCGTCTCTTCTGTAATTTTACAAGATAGAGGTAATTGGTTACATGATCTTGCATGTGTCCCTGTTCGTAACTGGCCTGTGTTGGGCTTCAAGTGAATAAAATCAGTGCCACACGTTTCAAAGGACGGTGGAAATAACAGATCTACTGCTCCATATTCCTAACAAAAAACTCTGCAAGTCTGTTGTGAAAGGTTCTTCAAGTCTTGTGTTCTCCACTGTCAGTCTTCAAGATGAGTGAGGTAGAAAAAGGAAACCATCATGAAATCCANGGAAGGGTGGTGAGGCACTGGCACAGGTTGCCCGGGGAAATTGTGGCTGCTCCCTCCCTGGAGGTGTTCAAGGCCAGATTGGACAAGGCCTTGAGTGAACTGTGCTAGTGGGAGGTGTCCCTGCCTATGGCTGGGAGTTGGAACTAGATGATCTTTGAGGTCACTTCCAACCTTACCATTCTATGATTCTGTGTGTTTCTCTCTTTATAAATACATGTACATACATAAATACATGTAAATATAACCTTGTGGATTTGAAACCTTGGATGTTATTTCTGCTTTGTACAGGTCCAAAAGGTCTTGTAGAACATAGGTCGCAATACAACGGAAAGGTCCCATCCCAGAATGACTATTTCTTTGTCAGGAAGAGTTGCCAATAACCAAGCATATCACTGTTTCTCAGATTAACCAGCAAACTGTTTTACAGAACATGTTGATGCTTATGGGAATAACTTACCACATTGATAAATATCTATCAGCTATGGCAGGTATTTTTCAGGGGTTGCAGACTCAGCCCTCAATTCCAGAGGAACTCAGGTTCAAAGTAAGAATGCTAGAATGAGACTACTGCAGCTGCAGCAACATTTGTTTGGCAAGTAACTCCAAGCTAATTAATATATTCCTGCTCTGATAGCATTATGTGCAGGAGGGGACTTCAGCTGAAAAGTTGAAAGAGTTGGCTTGCATGTTTAACTGCAGCTACCTACTTTCCTATCTCTGCCCTCTAAATGAACTTTAAAGTGCCTAATAAATCTTTTATTTGCTCCCCACTTCTCTGTCCCAAGGAGAACAGGGTTGGGGATGGGGGTTTCAGTCAGTCTGTCACAGCCCCTCTTGGCTGAACCTCTTGAATTTCCCTGCTTCAGTGCTGACCCTTCCTTGGGCTGCAGCTCTTCAGGGACAGCCTGGTGCTGCCTGAGCTCTCTATGGGCCCCAGTTTCTTGAGGAGCAAGCTGTATTTAGTAAAGCCTGGTGAAACTGAATTGGTATTTATTTATCTATTATTATTATTTCCCCTTTAACTTACTATAGAGTATTTCACCTGAATTCAGCCGACTCTACAGGAAGGCCTACAGGAAGGCTAGGGAGGGACTATTTATAAGGTCTTGCAATGACAGGACAAGGGGCAATGGGTTTAAACTGGCAGAGGGAAGATTTAGACTAGATGTTAGGAGGAAATTCTTTACAGTGAGGGTGGTGAGGCACTGGCACAGGTTTTCCAGGGAGGTTGTGGCTGCTCCCTCCCTGGAGGTGTTCAAGGCCAGATTGGACGAGGCCTTGAGTAACCTGTACTAGTGGGAGGTGTCCCTGCCTGTGGCCGGGGGCTGGAACTAGATGGTCCTTGAGGTCTCCTTCCCACCTTACCATTCTATGATTCTGTGACTCTGTACCAGCTTACAACTCCTCAGAAGCCGAGAAATGAAGAAGCTGGATATAAGGATTACTGAAAACTTTGTTCACCTTCCATTCCTCTCTCCTGACTTAGGTTTACATCAGTTGACCGGCAGAGTCCAACGGAATGGCTTTCAACAAATCCAAGTGTCGAGTGCTGCACTTTGGCCACAACAACCCCATGCAGAGCTACAGGCTGGGGTCGGAGTGGCTGGAGAGCAGCCAAACAGAAAGGGATCTGGGGGTGCTGATTGACACCCGCCTAAACATGAGCCAGCAGTGTGCCCAGGTGGCCAAGAAGGCCAATGGCATCCTGGCCTGCATCAGGAATAGTGTGGCCAGCAGGAGCAGGGAGGTCATTCTCCCCCTGTACTCTGCACTGGTTAGGCCACACCTTGAGTACTGTGTCCAGTTCTGGGCCCCTCAATTTAAGAAGGACATTGAGGTGCTTGAGCGTGTCCAGAGAAGGGCAACGAGGCTGGTGAGAGGCCTCGAGCACAAGCCCTATGAGGAGAGGCTGAGGGAGCTGGGATTGTTTAGCCTGGAGAAGAGGAGGCTCAGAGGAGACCTTATTGCTGTCTACAACTACCTGAAGGGTGGTTGTGGCCAGCAGGAGGTTGCTTTCTTCTCTCAGGCAACCAGCACCAGAACAAGAGGACACAGTCTCAAGCTGTGCCCGGGGAGGTTTAGGCTCGAGGTGAGGAGAAAGTTCTTCACTGAGAGAGTCATTCCCCACTGGAATGGGCTGCCCAGGGAGGTGGTGGAGTCACCGTCCCTGGAGGTGTTCAAGGCACGTTTGGACGTGGCACTTGGTGCCATGGTCTAGTCTTGAGGTCTGTGGTGGTGGGTTGGACTTGATGATCTTTGAGGTCTCTTCCAACCTTGCTATACTGTGATACTGTGATACTGTAATTGGTACCAAGTGCATATATGTACCCTGATCAACAATATTTAAGGGTTTTACCTGAGGTAAAATACAAAATAAATCCATGGAATGATGAAATTGTCATTAAGGAAAAGAAATATAGGCCAGATAACAGAATGAATGTCCTGTTGAGAAGATCTGTTAGCTTGGAAGGTAGTAACTGAAACAACTGAATCTTCTCTTCTTGAGTTGCTCTATTATTGTGCTGAATAAAATAGAACCAGACACTGGAGATGAGCCTGATGGGAAGAGCAGGGCAGCTGGCCTCAAAGTTTTTTTCTCACACCTCAGAATTCTAGGCATTTAATGACAGCAAAGGAGAACAAAAGGACATAAGGCCTTTTTTATATTCAGATCCAGACCTAACAAAGATGCTTGTCAGAGCTAACTGTCACCGAATTGATGGAATGTTAAATAGGAGCAAAATTGTCACTTATATTTTCCTATTCTTATGACACTTACTCTTCATGCAAAGTCCAGAGCAAGATGTAAAATGAGTAGCAGTTGCCCGTAAAATACAAAAACCACAAAATAAATGTCTCTGACGGTGCTATAAATTAATTTTATTCTCTATAAAAATATTTTTTTACAGTTCTGTTTGCTAAAAGTGGTTGAACAGGTAATTATAGTCCATACATTGCACAGACCTCTGGCTGTAATGTTTTCTGAGAAGCTAGAAATAACTACCAGCCAAGGTAAATTAAAAAGGGGCAAAAGGTCTTCTGTATTTTGGAATGAAATCAAACAATTAATGGGATTTTATAGAGCAAGTTTTGCTATGTGTTTTTCTTCAGTTAAAAAACAGTTATCTTCTGGAAAATAGAGGATAATTTTGTGTCATGCACCCAAATGAAATATACTCTGTGTTTTACAGGAGTACGTGAGATATATGAGAATGAGACCATAGGAGCTACCTCTTTATGGGCCGGCAATGAAATAAAGGATAAAATGTCACAGAGGATTTCAGAGCTAGTCGACGTTTTTACAATTTGTTTCAGAAATGGCTCCCCTTTTTGATTAGCCTTGATAACATTTATTTTGCTACTACCATTAGGGGTGAAAGTATTTGCTGGGAGCTGAAAGTGGAATGAGTTTGGAGTATTAAAATTACAGACTTTTGAACTGCTTGGTAGCTTGTTCAAATCTCTATTTAAATGATAGGAATCAAGTATTTATTTCATGTAATGGTAACTGAATGAATTAAATAAGTCAAACCCATAATACAATAGAAAAGATCCAAGTCCAAAAATCTCTGTGTAGTTGGGAAAGAAGTAGCATGTGAGTTTTTTACTGAAACAACAAAAATTCAAGCAGCTACATGGAACTTCATTTTGATTCACCCTCAAAGTATTTGAAAAACACATTAGTAGATCAGTAGGAAAATTTAGGATCTTCTTTTGTAAGTAGGCAGGATTGATGCAAGTTTGGAAAACACAGTTTGTCCATGTCTGTATATGAAGAATTAGAGTAAGGGATAGCTGTAAACCTGTGCTGGAGCCAAGAGAAGCCAGTTACCTTGTGTTGTCATTCCTCTTGGTATACAAAACATGAGGAAGTTGCAGAAGAGGCTCACAAGTGAGAGCCTGGAACTTCTTCAGTTCTGATAACTGATATTCCTGTGGCAGAGGGAGTGGAAGCACAGAAAGACAGAGATGCTGGCTGAATGATGGCAGCATGATTTCAGCTGTTATGCTGGTTTTCGGTTATATTTTTTGTTAGCATCCTCTGCACAGGGAGCTATGTGGGACTAGTTTTGAACAATCTATAGGTAAATAGAATCAGAGTATTTTGTCACGTGGCCTCTCTTGGTAGACATTAGTAGCTGCCAAAGTAGGAAAATGTAACACAAAGCAAGTGTAAACTTCTCTTACAAAATCACATGTAAGGCAATGTCTTGATTGAGCAAAATTCTGTATTTATACTAGTCTATGGGTAAGGCACTAGGACTTCTTTCCTCCTACCCCCCTCAAACCAATTAAAGTGTTTTTTGTCTTAAGCTACAAACTTTATTTTTTTATTTTCTTCTCTCTTTTCACAGCCTTGTTTACCAGCTGTTAACATCTATACTTTATGCTCAAGTTGATTCACAAAGGATTTAGGACACTGAGTGCTGTGAGGCATCAATAAAGCTTTCTGTGATAGATGTCAGTATGTACTACATCACAAATCAGTGTATAACCAGACCATCTTTTAACTGTATAGTTCCCAATCGAGCCATGAGCCGTCTGAACTGGACATTCATGCTTATTCCCTTATGCTGTAAGTATTCAGAGGAATATTCTTTCCCACTTCTGCTCTGCATTCACATCTCTTGATCCTCCTTTAGTATGCTGAATGCTTAAGTTGGTCCATTTCTCAACCTTTGTTCAAGGCAATTTGCTTTATCCACATACTGAGACATATAGGAATTTACTTGTTCAGAGATGATACATCCTGCTTATAAACCAGAAGGCACTAAGGCTTGAATACTGTGTGCTTTACAGTGAACCCAAACCATTTCACTGAGGCTGACACCACGAGGGTATATGAATTTGTGTTTAAATCTCTCTCCTAGTGATTTAAAGGACTAGTTAAATACTTGATTTAGAAACCAATAATTGAGCCTATGCAAGCTGGCAATTATGCATGGAGTAATTGCACGTGTTGGGAGCATGTATCATGCAAATGGAAATCAACAGGCTTATGCCATTTCTCAGGAGGTTTTAGAGATTGAAAGCAACAGCCAATGTGATTAAAACCAAAATTAGCTATGCATATGTGGTGATTCTAAAGAATCGGCACACAGACAGACCTAATTCTGCAATGCCAAGAGCCTGGAAGCTCATTGCCACTGATTATCAAACTGCAGGGTGAGTTGACGTGGGAACTGGTTTGTTATTTCTGCACTCCTGACACATAGGTGGCTGAGGGCTCTTGCAATATGTGAAATATGAGGTTATGCTGCTGTGAAAACAGTTGTAGAAGAGTTGTTCAAGTCTTGCTGAAGAGCTGTGCCACCAGTTTCCAAAGGTCAATTTTTGTTTGCATAAACCAGAACATTGCCACAGCTCTTCATGCAGGTAGCCCCATGCAAAGATCTCAACATGTCTTGGTGTCTTTTGAGCCGAGTTCCCTTGTGATTGTTTTTGATTTTGTAGTGTTTTAGGCAGGAGTGATTTTCTAAGAAGTCAATGAGTCAAAGAGGTAGTTCAAAGCTTCCACCTGTAGCATGTACATTTTAATAGCAGAAATGCATACCTGATAATAATGCAACTGTCTCTAACATTCAGTTAGATGAAACCTGTGAAGCTGTCTGTAGTAAGGCTGCCTGCTGACTACAAATAATGTCACAATCTTGACTTATTCTTGTCATCTTTCTTTCTCGTTTGTGAAATAAAAATAGTACAGTTTAAAGCAGTATCATTCTTTAGCTGGGGACAGGTAGCTACAACTTAGATGGGAATACTATTCCTTTTTTGATTTAAAATTAATCTTTAGTAATCTTAAAAAAGAAAATTTACAGGGTAATGATCTTGAAGTTTGCACAGAGTTAGATGTCCAGATCTGATCATCAGAGGTGAAGAGTACCTTGGATGCCATCTGAAGTGTTTGAATATCATGAAGTTTTTGAAAATCAACCAATATTTAGCACAACTTGAGCTTGTACTCTTAGTTTCTCCTTTCTTAATCTGGGTAACAAGAGTACTCACCTACATCATGGCTGGTATCACATCATGCTTATTAAGTCTCTATAATAGAAAACGAAGAGACAACCAAGTATTTTTGAAGCTGGGATTAACTCTGACGATGTTGTGGATATTTTGGAGATGTCTCTGGCCTTGTTTCCTAAAGGAACCCTGGACCTTGGTTATACAAAGCTTGTCCTCAGTCTTTCCTCTGCCTCTATGTCCTGGATGGACCTCAGACCTACGCTGTAGGTGCCTCTTGGTGAACCCTGGACCTGACTCATCACTCTGCCTTATCTGAGACTCTTGATAAGAGTCCATTACAATTACGCAGGTCTGCTCATGCAGTTGCAGCTCTGACTGACAGCCTGCATAAAGCCGTTGGACCCTAGTGCATGACAGGTGTCAGTGGTGGTGGAATATGAACATTTGGGAATAATTAGATTATCATTTAAGTATGTCTAATGCTCTTCATGGGCTTTATGTAGCTGCAAAGCACAATCAGACAAAGCAAGTACACCTATCCCAACCTCTTTATATATATTTCTGAGTAATTTGAACATTGTTTTTCTAAATACTTTTTAAATCTGTGGTGTAAACCTAGACCTTCTAAATTCCAAATCCAGCTGTTTTGTATTACAAAGAAGCCTGGCAAATTGAGTCATCTCTGCATTAAGAACTTTGAGCATTGGAAGACATCTTCTGTACTGTCCATCTATGCTGAGGCCTAAGATGTTTAAATACTTTATTTTTTGTGTTTCGAATCTGCATGTTAGTTACTGTCACACAGCTGATGCAGTGGGCTGCAGCTAGATTCAGCCCATTTAAATCTGTTTAAACCTTTGCAAGCTTGCAAAAGTAATTATTCTCTATTTCCTTTAAACACTCTGTAATAGAAACTCCAATCTGTTCAGCTCACTCTTGGTGACCTTTCTTTTCGTACACCAGCAACACTGACTGCAATCAGTTTCTTCTCTCATTGGGACCCTTCTTACACTGATATACTCCTCATGAAAAATACTCAACTCTTATCTGCTGGATTATCCTTTGAATAATGTATCTTTCCCTTACAATGCCTGCACCATGCATTTCATGGCATGGTTTTCTTGTTCAGCATGTAGACCATATTGCTATTAATTTCTGGTAGTGTTTCCTTGCTTTGGCTGACACAGCATCTCTGGGAGTACATCAGCTTTTCTGCATCTGCTCCATGCATCGCTTTTCTGCCTTGGCACGATATGTTCTGTGATGCTTAATTTGTATTTTGGCTGAATTAATCTGCTTTATCAGCTTGATTTAATTGACTATCTAGTGAATCTGAGGTGCAAGCCATTTACTCTGACTGGGGGGCAATGTATTACAGTGTGTAAAGCCACTTCATGGTGGTGATGCAAGAAACATTTTTACGTGGCAGATATCTCTCTTAAAAAGCTGAAATTCCATTCTAATATAGACCACAGAAACTTGCACTTAATCACTTCCTCGTGGATTTGAGTTTTGGATTGTCTCATTTATTCCTTATCTCTTTCGCACATTTCATTTCCAATTCAGAGCTCGTTGAGCCAGAGCCTTTCTTCTGTGACCATCATTAACACAATGATGGTAACCACTCTTCCATGAGTGTTGCAATTATCTTGCCTGGTTTTCAGAAGTGTTAAGAAAAAGCAGCAAAGACATCATTTAATGTCAAATCCAAATGTATTTGGATGGCATTCAGATGAACCGAACAACTTGCAGAACTGTGCCTGTTTCTAGGAAGTGGCCCAGAATAACTGAAGTTACCATTACAATAGTCTTGTAGCTTTTCTTCTGTCACAGTTTATTTCAGTCATTCTACATAGCTAAACAAGATGAAAATACACAAGTCTATAAGACATGGCAATTTCACAACATTTCACCCTTCTCAGGTGAGTAAGAGGTTAGTCCAACCACAATTTTTCTTGCATTACTAACTATGCTATTTTTATTAGTATGTTTAATCCTTTTGTATAATCCTGCTTTCTTGTTGGTCTCTCAAGGACATGTAATTGCAACTGTTTGCACTGACGTGAAATCTCAGACTGCTGGGAATCCAACATTAGTGAAGAAAGGTGAGTAAGATGGAGTTTATTGCAACTCCTGTATTTAGATTTGTGCATATTATTAACAAACACTCTTCATTTAATTATACAGAATGATACAATGATAATCATTTACTTACCATTAATAAATATTTCCACAGCTGTAGCAATCAAAACTTCAGTTTGGGTCCTTTACAGTTACCTGAGAAATTGCAATCCCTGACCAACCAGTCTGCAAGTTGAATTCCAAATTAATTGACAGTAAAGTAACTTAATTGGAATGTAACTTTATTGCACTGCAAGTAAAAGACCCATTTGGCAACTTGGGAAGGATGTAGAAATAATAATCCTCAGCCACCCACCGTTTCACACTCTCCCCCTAGATTTTACCTTGTAAAGTAGCTGCTGAGTTTCTCCTGATTTCCGTTCCGATAATACAAGGTAATCTCAGCTCATATTATTATCATCATGTGATGGATTCAGTACTTGCTTCAGAAGTAGCCAAGCTGTTAGTGTGAGAGAAGGAGCCCTTACAGGGAGGTAGTGTCAGCTGCTGCTGCAGTCATCTAGGCACATCACCTCTTCACCAGTCAGAACCTTACAGGTACAAAAATGAAAATTTGTTCCCAAGTTTACAAGGTGAAAGGAAATTTTGACCTCCCAACACCATCACTATTGGATCAGTTCATTACTCCCTGAGCTCAAGAAGAGTTTTTGTTAATAATTTCAGGGGCAAAACTCAGTTCACTTTCCCACCATGAGACTGGAAAACAGAGCAGTCTAGATGAATACGGAAAAATGTAACATAAAATCAAAATTTCAAACACTTGAGCAATAGGTTTTACTCTGTGTAAAGGAGAGACCCATCTGGCCACTGATGATGATTTAAAATGTCAACAATTGCATGTTAATTGACTCTGTCCAGGAGTTGCTTATTTCCTTTCAGCACAAGCTGTTTGCAAGATGAATTGAGCTTTCAGAAACATTTGGAACAGCCGTGAAAGTACTCTAATGGGAAAAAATATCATGTGCGGAGGACATCAAAAGTCTTCCCCTGTTTGCTGTTCTGCCTCATTATTTCTCTCTTTCTAGGTTCTAATGGGTCCAGACCTGCTGTGCAGCTTTTTAATTAACTTTTCTTATTTTATAAAAATGCTGCCCCAACCTGCTGTCACCAGGTGTATAGACTGGAAAAAAAAATAGTTTCTAGTCACAATCATGAGAGAGATAAGTAACAAAGGAATGAAAAAAAAAAAAGGGGGGAAAAAAAAAAGAACCCAACAAAAAACCACCCTACTTTCTAAACCATTAAGTTCCTCTGAGTCTGATCCAAAATCCAGTGAAAGAAAGGAGATCCTTTTTCACTTGGCTTCAGTGGGCTTTGGAGAGAGCACTCTGTTCGAATAAGTGCCAGCTGCTCTTATTTAGTCATTGTAATTGGAACAGCACTGCTGTAGCTAAGGATAAAGGCAGCAGCATTCAGTTTCTCTATGGGAAAAAGAATGCCCTTGTAACATCTTGTCCTGTGTTTATAATAGCAGCATGTAGTGAACATTTGTTGAGGGTATGTTGGTGAATGTTGGATGTGCCCTATGAAGGCCTTGCAGCCTGCTCTTTGGTCATGCTGGATTCCATAGACTGGTATTGGCATCTCTGGCTATGATAACTTAACCCTTGTTTTACACTTGCCTGCCTCCATTGATCTGGGAAGATCAAAGAGCTGGAAATGAAAAAAAACTCATGAAGGCTCCCAGCCTCTTCCTGGAATGAGCAACACAAACAGGTGCTTAGATACTCTGGAAAGGACATGAAATGACTGCAGCTATTTTGTCTGAATGCATCAGATATTGTGCATGCGAGAAGGGAGGAAGTGAGGGGAACTGCAAATTGCTGTCAGAGTCAGAGAGGGCCCCAGAACACGTTGTCAAAAACAAACCCACCACTTCCAAGCATTTGAGAAAGAAAGCAAAATGGTTTTCTTTATAGACCTTTGCAGAGCAGGTTATAATGGAAGGATGTGAAGGAAGCTACATGGTGCATCCTGCATGCACTATCCTGCACAGGTTTTGGGAAGCCTCCAGCAGCACTGGGGCCTACACCATGCCCTGCTAGCTAAGGCCTGAAGCTTCTTAACACTGATGTGAAATGTGAAGTTCTTCTTGTGGTCCTTTATTATCTGTCCTAAAATGTATCCAGCATTTTCTCCTATCATTTTTGCTAAAGAAAAGAGCCTTTCTTCTCTTCAACTCCCTGAAGTCACCATTATCATACAAGCTTTAGTTACTCAGCTACTCTGCACTTGCAGATTCCAAAGCAGTGTTTAAACTCTGTACTTTCTGAAGCACAGTCAATCCAAATATGTAATCTGAGGAAAAGCAACCAGCAGAAGCAGGCTTGCACATCACCAGGCATCATTAACACGTAGCTTCTTCTTTGCGGGACAAGAGTGCAGACCACACATTGAAAAGCAGCAGATTTCTGTTATCGGAGGGTGAGGGGAATGACAGAGTATGCCAGAATTTGTCGCAGCTGTGTTAGGGACTGAATGACAAAGGAAGGACAGCAATATGTTTCTGCCAGCAGATAGTCAAAGATAGTAGCCTGGAGTCAGAGCCGTGGATGTCACTCAGCCATTGTGAAATGTGACAAAGAAACAGTGTCTACCCTGCATTTAGGAGCAGCATGAATTATTGATGGAGCACTTATAAAAGTAAGTTACTGAAAATAAAAAGAAAATAAAAAAGTCAGTATGCTGTGCTGCAAATACAGTGATAACAATTCCCTCCTCTCTTCTCTTTTTAATGGGAAGATGGAGCATTCCAGATTGATCGCTTCTATTTCCATTTAATAACCAAGCAGGGTTGGAGTAGCACAGCCTGAGTTCTGAACAGATTCTACACAGATTTTCCTCAGTAAATGTTTCAGATCTATTTCTCTCTTTACAAAACCCTCCACAGAAAACCCTGAATGCAAATGGTGGTTTCTCTTTCCCTTGGCACCTTCCAATAAAATAAGTTTTCTCTTTGTCTTTTTCTTTTTTTTTTTTCCCTTTCTTTTTCTGAAAAGTTTTCCACCTTGTGCAAACTGGCATTTCCAGGTCTTTTGTGTTGTTAAATTTTAAATGGAATACCAATTTTTATCTTTGCAAAATACAGGAGATTGTGGAGTTAAAGTAACAAATTGGATTTTAAAGTTTAATTGCTACTGGTCTGTAACATGCTTAGAGAAATATCTCCTTGTGTACTCACACTGAAAGACAGCTGTGTAGACAGTCCATAAATAACAAACTTCAGATGATTTGTTTTAGTTTTTAAGAGAATTGAGGATTGACCTATTACTTTGTACTATTGCTCTTCTAGATCTCAGCTGCAGGTTGTTTGCTTTTTTTTTTTTTTTAAATTAGTGATGTGGTTGTGCTAGCCTTTAATTTTTTCTCAAATGCCTTTTGGTTCCTTCGATTTCACTCTCACAAGGACACACAAATTAGGTCTGACAGCCTGAAAACATTTTTTTATGCTAGATTAAAATTAGCCCCTTTTTCACCTCCTTTGTGTCTGACCTGCACTTGAAGTGCTGGAGATTATTTGTAACCACGTTGCCAGCAAAGCACGGGGAGATGGAAGTTCTGAGTCATCATTTCCATAGTGTGGTTTGTAGGATGCTGTGAGGACCCTTTGGGGTGTTGTCGGGGAGGGGTAATTAGGTACTGCGAGACGATATTATAAAAATATTAATATATAATTTATTAATATTAAACAATCGGAACTCGCACCACCCCCTACCACCATTTAATAATAACAATGGTAACAGGCTCTTTGCAAGGTTAGGAAACTATATACAGGTTATAACAGGATCTGGAAATAACAAACATATATTCACAAAACTCGAACCACACTGGAAAAGAGAAGGTTTGTGGTCAATATACCACCTGCGGCCAGTACGCCACTTGTTCACTAGATGGACCCGAAAAGCAACTTTCTGCTTATGGCAGAAGGCAATCAATGATTACAAGAGGCTTGGTATTCACTCACAAAAATATCACAGGAAAATAATACCCTAAGCACGTGGCGGGGTTTCCCGTGTTGCCGGGCTGAAAGTTGCCGGAGGCTTTAAAGTTTCTCCAGGCTCCTGAGCGCTGGGGAAGAGGAGACAATCTCTGACCTGATCCTGGCTGGCTCTGGAAGCAGGCTCTTACAGGCAGGATGTCTCACTGTATCACGCTGGCGAATGCGTGGAGGCAGCAGGCAGGATGCAAGCAGGCATCTGTAATGGTGGAAGGCACGCACCCCGTGTTCCCTGCTCCTTTATAACACAGCCCAAAGATCAATTGGACCTTTGGACACAAGATAGCCAATCAAATGGCAGTTACCCAAGATTTTGCCATATTGGGTGAAGCCATAGGCTTGCTTTATCCTTTTTTGGGCAGATCACGGGCCCTGCACAAGGCAATCATGTGCCCCCTAGCAACCACAGGTGATGGACAGGCCCCGGACCCCAGACTTAGTGGCGCCAGGTCCTTTGTCCCTTTTCCCGCGGTTGCTCTCTCCCCAAAACAGCAGAAAAACATGTCTGCACAAGCCAGGACATGTACAAGCCCAAGAGGCCTGTTTAGGCTTACCACGACAGGTGTGAACAGTTTTCTGCTCTGTTAGTTCAAGGGAAACACACTGTGTGTCTGTCTTCCAGTTCACGTTGGTTTTCTGCCAAGCACTTGTTTGCTTCTAGCCCTCTCTAATCCTCAGCTTACAAAATAACTTGCATATTCCATCTCCTCCTAACCACCAGGCAGAGCAGCTGCAGAAAGGCAGCTGACCCATCCACAGTGTAACAAACATGAGAGAACAGAAAAGGACATCGGCAGCAATACCAGAGATCACAGTGAATCCCATGATATTTTCTTATGAATTTCATAATCTATAGTCATTCTGAGAAGTTGTTTTACTGGGTTTGGAATACTTTCCCTTAGGAGCAACAAGAATAAACTTCACACCAGTTTAAGGAAGGACTATGATAAATCTGAGTGAGGTTAAATGTGATATAAATATCTGTGTTAACAAAAGAGCAATTGGCAGTGCCTGTATCTCACAGTATGAGATAGAGATGTGGTCTGGTAGTAGCATGGACTCTGTGTGAGATTATGTCCTACATCTCACCTACCACTGGTGCCCAGGATCGGTCAGGATGTGTGGTGCCTTGAGTATGGAGCACTGCCTGAGCTGGTTTATGGATAGACAAATAGAATAGAATGTCATCGTCTGGCACCTTCCAACGGCATTACGTACAAACACGTTTTAAAAGGAAAAATAAAAGCCTTACCTCCCACAGGAAGCGGATAGAGCTACATCTTCTCTTATTGCCATGCTGCCTGTAACATAAATAGAGCTTTACACTCCCCCAAAAGCTCTTTCAGAGCCATATAAACAGGCATGATAAACTATTCTTGGTAGCAAATAATAAAGCTTTCTTTGTGTGATTCTGGCTGACAAACAAACAGAAATGAACATACATTCTAGCCAGCAATGGAAAAAAAGCTGACACTTTTTCAGTTTTACAGTTGAATTTAATTGCACTGAATTTTCAGACAGAATTTGCTTTGCTTTAAAATTAAATGACTACTCTTCAGCCTGGAGAAGGTGCCCAGAAATATCATCCTCCTCTTCTTAGTCCTTCCCTGTGCCAGCGTAGTCCCTGTGTACAGATTACGGGTCTGACCTGTGTAAGACTATAAAAACAGAGAAGACCTCAGTCCACCTGTTTCCTGAGGCCTCAGTAACTGCCCTGCTCTGAGAGGTTGAGGAATTGCATTTTCTGATTGTAAAGGATGCTTTATGCATGAAATACTGTGAGAAACAGAAAACAATTTTCCTTTCAAAATGTTGGCACTGTAACATCCAGCTGAGATGTGGCTGCACAGGAATGCATGAAAATGAAAACTTAGGAAGAAGGGAATCAAACTAAATATCCACGTTCATTCCAAAGATGCAGCATGGCTTTGGAAATACAGATAGTATTTCAAATACTGCCTCACTCACCTCCTCGCCTTGGGCCAGAGGCCAAGACATTGGTGTGACTGTAAAGAGAGAGCAGCTTCTTCACAGCATGTTTAACCATAGAGCTTTGAAACAGTGATAAGTAAAAGTCATTATCTGTGGTAAAGATGAAGAGTTGATTCATTTACCTTGTTTTATAGAAGTGTCTTCCAATAGCAATTTCCTTACAATTTACCCTGTTTACCCTGTTTAAAAAGTACTGTGCATAGGGTAGTCTTGAATCTATTTACCTCTGGCATCAATAATATATTGAAAATAAGGAAGCAGGGGGAAAAATCCTGTAATAGGATCTTTAATAGAAGATCTGTAATAGAATCTGTAATAGAATCCTGTAGTAGAATCTTTTGCTCACAACAACTTTCATGAGCAGCTTACAAAGAGGTGTCTCTATAATATGACAGCATACTTCATCAGTTTGACTTGGTGTATTGGCAGCAGGACAGAAACAGACCAGCCTTGGAAGTGAACAGACTAGCCTCCACCCTTGGGATAGGCAATGCTTGCTCATTTGCACTTAAATCAGAAAATATAAATTAGATTTTTACATCAGCCAGATCAAAACTTTATATTACTGAAATACTTAGCTCTCAATTTTGAGTGCCACATATTGGAAAGCTCTCCTATGTTATATCTCCAACTCCTTAGCCTTGACATTCAGGATATAAATAAATATATACATGGATGAATGCTGTGAGTTGTTGTTTCCTTCCCTCCTCCAAGGCACTTAGTACCTGCATGACAAATGTAGAAGAAAAATCAAATGTTATCGTTCCTGCCTGAGACAGCATCATTGAGATTCAGAGCAATGAGAAGAACTTTGTTTTCTATTACCTAGTCATGGCTGCTGCTATTTCAAATGAACCAGAAATACTTTTGAGTTTCATACTTCTAAGTTATTACACTTTCCCCTGCTGGGCTGGATGTAGCAAAAACTCAGTTCATCAAAAGACTGGAGAAATCTCGACACAAAGCTTTTAAACAGAATGCTTAAAGAGATGCTGATCGTGAGCATATGCATCAGAGGCACCCAAGGCTGTCTCTTCCTTGGCTGTATTCCTAAAGGTGATTTATCTCTGATTTCTGAACAAGTTTCCACTCTTCCTTTCATGAAGTGTCTGGGATATTCAAGCTTCTGATTTTATGCCTGAGTAAAGACCAGTAGTTTTAGCGTGACATTACTTGGTGCTTTCTGAAAAACAGAGCACACCCCAGCTACTACAACTGGACACTAAATTGGGCCCTTGCAATAACCCACTATTTTGGAAAAAAAGTGCAAATATAAATGGATGGATATCACTTTCCTGGTGCTGCCAAGTGTATTTCTGTGTGAAATCACATAGCTTTTCAACCTTAAAAAGTTATTTTTTCTGAAATTCAAGCTGTACAGGAATTCTGAAATTCCTGTAACATAAGGAAATGTGTTTATCAGGTCAAATTTTCCACTCAAACGTCCCTGAAGTTCTACCTGCTTTTGCTAGCAGTGTATTTGACCTCTTGCCCTTAGTTTAAAGAAGATATTTTGCTTATAGAGACATTTATCTAACAAGAACTTGTAAGGCAAGAAAAAATTTGGTGTACAGATGACTTGATTCCCTCAAGATACGTGAATCAATCACATAAATTGCAGAATGTTCTGCACTTTAGCTTCAATCAATAGGGGATTAAAATTCTAGTTTCAGTGTGAGGAAAATAAATGCCCATACTGATGCTATTAATAACACTTGGGATTACAAAAAGTGTACTGATGTTTTAAAAATCTAACCTTTTAACACTTTTGTGTCTTGTTTGGTATTTCCATTGTTCCTCTCTGCTGTGAGAGTGACAACAGAGGAGGAATTTCGACTTATCCTAACTAGCTGCCAGGCATTGTTAAAAAGATTTTGGTTTTGTTTTTGTTTTTGTTTTTTTTTTCTTCCTGCAACTTGGTACCTGTGTGTTGTGTCTGGCTTTGCCTGGCTGCAGCAGAATATTAACATGAAAGTGACTCGTGAGCAAAATGAAGAAGGATGTAGTTTAACACATATTTTATGGAGCATCTCTATCCTGGCACAACTTGAGACCATTTCCTCTTGTCCTATCACTTGTTGACTTGAAAACAGAGTCTGAAAACCACCCCACTTCAACATCCTTTCAGGTAGACTGATAAGGTCTCCCTTCGGCCTCCATTTCTCCAGGCTAAACAACCTCAGTTCCTTCAGCCACTTCTAATAAGATTTGTGGTCTTTTCATTTGCTTCATTTACTGTCAAATGCAAAGTTTCTGTCAACTGTTTCCATCTCTGTTTAATCTCTTCTAGGGCTTCTCTAATGAAAAATAGCACCACAAAGAGAATTTACATTTTCAGTTCAGTACACCCGATGCACAACACAGTGCTGTAAGGCAGTTATAAATCAAAAATTTGTAATAAATCATGGAAATGCAATGCTGAAGATTATCAGCATGTAGCTGCTTAGAATTTACTTAATCATAAAGGCATATCTAAGTAGTTCCAATAATTAAACCACACCAAGTTCTCTGCTTACACCTCTTAGGTAATGCCTAATGCAAGCTGGTTTTTGTTATATCTCCAAAAGAAAGCACATTCTCCATAAAAATTAATTTGTTTTACCTGGCTTTGCACTTCTTCATATGTTGGCTGTAGACCCATGGCCATGAAAACATCATTTTATTGAAAATCTTTACTTCTTTCAAGCTTCTCTTCATCATCGACACACTAGGTCCATTAAAAACTCGTAAGGTTACTGGAGTCTCTGCTCTGAGAATGGAAACAATGAACTTCCTGTTTAAATACATCCAGACTTTTCCCATTTTTTCTTTCTTTTTGTTTCTCTTTGATAAGCTGTTTCCAATAGAAAGCATTGATGATTCTAGCTCCACCAAAATCATGGATAGTTATTAACTTTTAAAAGGCTAATGCTACAGTACTGGTCAAAGCCTCCTTCCTCTCTGTTAATAAAGCATTTCAACAGTATGGAAATGGCATATATCTTTAATAGGATACACTGAAAAATAGAGAATAACACAAAATCAATGCAACTTTGAACCAGGGTAAGCACAGAGAACATGATATACTCCTCCTATTTTTAAGTTCATGATATAGTCCTCTTATTTTTAAGATTCACATTTGGATGATATAAACCTCATTTCTCTGTTAGTTAGAAGAAACCACCACTAACTTTCTGCTATAAACTAGAAAATCAATACTGCAGTATTTACTCTATAATTTTCATCTTAAATTCAGTTTATGTTGTATTTTGACTTTGCTTTATTATCAGTCTTTTTTTTTTCTATTAACAGTGCACTATTGCATCTTGATAAAATTAGTTCTTACTAATTAAATGCATTACCCTTCAGTGCTCGTTAAAGCTCTAATTTAGCTCAATAGATACTTTATTCATGTGTATCCATGTGAACTGCTGATCAGGATCTGTCTCAAAGCTTTATTCCTGTAATTGATATTTGCTGAGGATGTCCCAAGCCTTCAGTGCTGTGGCTGTTTGAGTTAGATTCCTAGCTCAGACATCAAAAAAAAAATTCAGAACAGAGAAGCTTAGAAGTGGAGACTCTGAGGTGAACATTTGAGGGATAGGCCATATAATGGCAACAATGGATAAGTTAATATAATTTCATTGAAGCATCAAGAGCTTTATGTCTGGAAGCACAGCTTGTACCTTCCCCTTGCTGCTTCTGCTGCTTCACCTGCCCCTGCTATCTTCCCCTGCTGCTGTTTTGGCTGCTGCTGCTACTTTTGCTGCTTTGCCGCCACTTGACTTCTTCCCCATCTTCCTTCAGATTATTATATTCTTGTAGTAGTTATATTCTCTCTATACTGTTATATTTAATTTAAACTATAAGAAATACAATTTCTCTTTTTTTTTCTGACTTCACAAAAAAAAAAAAAATCTGTGTTGTGGTGAGTTTATTCTACCAGGGGAGGGATCCACCCTAATCTGGTACATTAATTTTGGTGCCCAACGTGGGGCTAAATCTTTATTTGTATATAAAGGATAAGGAAGTCAAGAAAAAAAAAGTGGATTTGTTTGGTATATTTTGGCCTAATTTTGCTTTGATTTTGACCTTATCGGCTCAGCAGTGCTTTACTGCCATGGTACAATATCATGTGTGTTCCTTCTTTGATAAGATGGTTTGGAACTGGCTAAAAACTGTGATAACAAAGGTTGGAAATTTTGTTATGGATGTTTTTGAGTTTAGGAATGTAGCTGAGGGCCTGCTGTATGTTATACTTGTGTCAGAGACCAAGAGTTATTTGGGAGAGCTGAGTTATCCAGTGGCTTGCCTGATATGTTTGAATTTGATGTTTCTGGCTGCTATTGTAGGTCTGTTTGTAGTTTGGAGAAGAGAAAAAACAGGCTACGAATGAGGTTTTTCCCTTCTCTGGAGGCAGCAGCAAGGAGTCAGGAGTTAAAGACACAGGCTGCAGCTGAAGCAGGGGATAGAAGGCCACGGCCCTGGGCAGATGGACTGCTTGCAGAGCAGCAAAACGTCCTGCCTCAGAAACTTTGAAAGAGGAAAATGTAGTTGGACATGCCCCGTACCCCACTGACCCTGAAGCATGGAGGCAGGAAACTATCTGGTTCCCGTTAGTACTGAATAGAATGGAGGAAAATAAGGGTAGAAGCGGTGGAACCCCTGCGGGGGGGCCATCACAGAGGGCTGCGCTGGTGGTGGATTTGGCTGCAAATGGTGTGGGCTATGGCAAAGTCCCTTGGATGGATAAAGTTGAGGAGTTTGTTTTGGAAAATGTGGCTCGAATGTTTTGATCAGTAGGAGAGTATCTGACACTGGAGCATCCACCATTAGAGGGGCTGCTGAGGAAAAAATTCTTCCGCCTGCAATACTGGAGGATGTGGCAGGGTCCTCAGAGGGCAAACCCACGAATGCCATTGAGCCTGCTAATTCCGCTGCTACTGCTTTAGCCCCATTTGTTTCTGCCGAGCTGGCTGCTGCTGCTGTGGAAAGGGTTCCCTCTGCCGCAGTCCCAATTCCACCACCACATAAGGAACAGAACTGGACAGACAAAGACAAAACAGATGGCAGCGAGGAGGAAGATTCGAATGGGAGAGTTAAAATCTCCCTTGCTCCAATTAAAACAAGGAGAAAAATGGCAGCTAGTATTGGGGGTCAGGATAGCTCAGATGATGATGAGGATAAACCAGAGCAGGGCAATCCCAAGGAGGGAGCTGTTAAGGACCCTTTTGCTGCTGTTAAGGGGTTCCAGAGATTTGTTAAACTCGTGAAGCAAAGGGAAGAGGATCCAGGAGAGGGTACATCTACTGGTGTGAAGGCTAGAACCTCTGTGGGCAAAAGGAGTGGAAAGGCTATTGCTAAGAGAAAATATACTCAGGAAACAGATGATAGTGATGATGAAGAGACAGCCCCACTACCAAGGAAGGAGGTCAGGCATATTAGGCAAGACTATGCCCAGAAAGAGCGAGAACTGTTGATGAGTTGGTTAAACAGATGTTGGGATGGGGGTATGGATACTGTAGAAATAAACCCCTGCACAGTGAGGCAGTTAGGAGTTTTCTCGAGAGACAATGGCATAGATAAGTACTTAGGACATCTCGGGGGAAATTCCAAACTCTGGTCACGCTTACTGACAGCTGTGGTACTATGGTACCCCAACAGGGATGATTTGCCCTGGAGGCCATCATGCTGGAATATGGAAGCAGCAAGGAATCTAGTTCAAACAGCCACAAGTGCCTGAAGAGCTGGAAAATTTCTCTTGGTTTCTTTCTAAATGTATTCATGCCAGATTTATTAGTCTTGCATTAACCTAGTTCTCCCTCTTTGGAAGTGAATAAATGGAGAGAAGGGAGTAATTTTTAATAAAATCTTTCTTTCTTTTGTCGTGACAGGTTGAGCAAGCCCTATGTGCCCAATTTCCTTGTGCACAAGTCTGGTGACGTTCCTGTTTTTTTCTTCACCATACGGAGTTTGGGTTTTTGAATGTGGGACCACACTCTCCTAGAGTAGTGCAGGTGAGGTTTCTCCAGGAATAAGGACATCAAGGTGCTGTGAGGTACAGAGACATTCTTCCCCTCTACTCTGCTCTCATGATCCCTGGAATACTGTGTTCAGCTCTGAAGCCACCAGCATTAGAAGTACATGGACCTATTGGTGTGAGTCCAGAGGAGGGCCACAAAGATGATCAGAGGGCTGGAGCACCTCTGCTATGAAGACAGGCTGAAAGAGTTGGGGCTGTTCAACCTTGAGAAGGGAAGGCTTTCAAGAGACCTTATAACAGCCTTCCAGTACTTGAAGGGGGCCTATAGGAATAGTGGGGAGTGATTCTTTACCAGGGAATATAGTGATAGGATGAGTGCTAATGGTTTTAAACTGAAAGTGATAAGATTTAGATTAGATATAAGGAAGGACTTCTTCACCATGAAAGTGGTGAGGTACTGGAACAGGTTGCCTAGAGAAAATGTATACTCACCATCCCTGGAAGTGACTTGGACCAGGTTGGACAGGACCTTGATAAACATGGTCTAGTGGAAGGTGTCCCTGCCCATGTCAGGGATATTGGAACCAGATGATTTTAGGATCCTTTCCAACTCAAAACATTCTGTGATTCTAGGACTCTATGCATCTATTATTTATATATCACTGTATATACTCAAAAAACATAATCTCATAAGTTTTAGGAATACCTTTACCTTTCTCAGAGATATAACACTAATGGGCAAGTACAAACCAGCCTTTGTCCTCAGGTACTTCAAGTTATTACTGCCCTATAAAATTTTTTTCACTAAGTAATTAACCTGACAACTAAATGTAGCTGATCACTTCCAAATAGTATACTTAAAATTATGCTTTTCCTGACATTATTTTGAATATTGTTTATCACTGTATCTGTCAGGTAGTTGTTCTCTACATTGTATGTCATAAATTCTTTTAACTGTTCTTTCTGTGTCACACCTTGAAATTCTTCTGCTGGACTTGTGACCCTTGTCGGGCATTATTCCACTTCATCTCGGACTTTTGGATGCCAATGTAGATCCTATTTCTGAATGTTAAAGCACTCCAACGGCCAGCAGGAAATGTATGGAATCCTACTCTAGGAAAAGCATCCATTACAGAAAACAAACAGGAGAAATTCTTACTGCTTGACTTAACAACTCACAAAAAAAACCCAAGACTTGCTTTGTGTTGTATGAACCATTTGAGACAGCCTGTGGAAGCCCAAAATTTGGCAGAACACTTAGAAAATATTGTGTCGTTTAAGTAAACTGTGGCTCCTCTGCAGTGCTCTAAGCTAATTTGTTGTTTTTCTGAAACCCAACATTTTTATGTGTAACCATACAGCCACAAGAGAAACGTGTGCACTAATATATGTGTACACATAAAATAGAAAAATGCAAATAGTAAACCAGCCATAATTATGTATTGTTTTTTTAAAGGCTATTAAGAATATACTATGAAGGCAAAATAGGTCCTGTACTCACTCACACCTCTGTGAAATATTGTACACATCCAAATCAATGATTGTTTTACAGATGTGATTTTAGAAAGGGATAATTAGTTCATGTCTGGAATTACATCAGCAAAACCAATCTATTTTAATTGTTTCTGTATCAGTGAACTCCAACACTTTTTTTTTTCCTAGCTACAAAACAAATTTAATCAAGTGTGCCAAATAAGAAGTCATTTGTCACTTGAAAGATGAAATTGTTTATTTTTACTGTCAGCCAAAAAAAAAAAAAAAAAGTGCCCTATATCTGCATGCATGTGTTTTTTTCATCTATAAATGCATCTATTTCATCCTTTCCTAAAAACTCCACTTGCACTGGCGGATAATGTAGGTGACTCTCCTTTTCTTCTATTACCTTTCATTGAATCTGCTCTTGAGTATAAAAGGACTGTGCAAGGCAGAGATCCTGCTGACTCCTATGTAAAGGTTTTTTTAACTGGGTGAAGTTAAAAATCTCTGCCTGCAAGGTCATCTTTGAAAGTTATGTGTGATACATAAATGATGAAACATTATATTTTATTTTTCTCAGGATACATTTATTAAATAGACTAAATTACAGAATCACAGAAGGGACCTCAAGGATCATCTAGTTCCAACCCCCTGCCGTAGGCAGGGACACCTCCCACTAGCACAGGTCACTCAAGGCCTCATCCAACTTGGCCTTGAACACCTCCAGGGAGGGAGCAGCCACAACCTCCCTGGGCAACCTGTGCCAGT
>WBNM01043485.1:0-16918 GCA_013399055.1 Ramphastos sulfuratus | reverse complement strand
CCTTCCCTTGTCCACTGTCGCTGTGACTTCATCATAAAAAGCCATGAAATTTGTCAGGCAAGATCTGCCCTTGGTGAAGCCATGCTGGTTACCACCAATCACCTTTCTTTTGTTTTCCATTTGCCTTAGCAGAGCTTTCAGCAGGATCTGCTCCATGATCTTGCCAGGCACAGAGGTGAGGCTGACTGGTCTGTGGTTCCAAGGGTCATCCTTTTTTCCCTTCTTGAAGATAGGTGTTATGTTTGCCCTTCTCCAGTCAGCAGGAACTTCACCGGTCTGCCATGACCTTTCAAATATGACGGACAGTGGTTTATTAACTTCATCTGTCAGTTCCCTCGGGATCCGTGGGTGGATCTCGTCAGGCCTCATAGACTTGTTCATGTTCAGATTTCTCAGGAGCTGAATTATTTGTTGCATGATGGACTGAGTGCTCCAAGTCTGGAGTGTAGTGTAGCCAATCCTATTGATTATTTTCTTTAGGCATATAATGAGGTTTGGATGCTAATGAGCCTTCCCACAGGCTTTTCCCTGCCAGTGTAAGTGCCAGTTCTGCATCTGTTTGCATACCAGGATTGTATCTGCTATTACTAGCATACTCTCGGGCACAGGAATGTGGCTTCATGTGCTGGTAAATCACTAGCCTGTTCTTTGTCAAGAATTTGTCCTGTTCCAATTCGTGCAATTCAACAACTGGTATGGTCCATGATCATTCCCCAAAGTGGTTTGTGTGCAGTCACTTTGTTTTGGGGACTACCATAGTTTAGTAGTGTGGATGGGGGCTGATGTGTACCACTTGACTTCAAGATCCAGGAACACCCATTTGTTACTGTAGGCAGCCAGCGCGTCCCACCACATACTTTTCTCTATGATTGTCAACTACCCTGTGGCACCCGCCTTTTCAAATCTCAGTTACTTCAATAGAGTGAATAAGGATTCACTCTCAGAGCAAACCATTTTCAAAAGCCTTCTCCTGCACATCAAGATCATGTTTGTGCTCAGACATGAGCTAATTCTATCACCCAGCAGCTGGCACGGAGCTCTCTGGTCTCTGCTCTCTGCTGCTTATTCTATGCTGCGCAGTCTAAATGCAGATCAACAACTCTTGCATTTCAGCCTACCATTGATGTAGCTGCCAACTGAAACATTAACTGTAATAACAAATAGTCAGAATTTTCTCTAGAATATGATCAACAGGGATCTATTTTCCAGAGTATTTCTTTCCTAGGCTCTGGAATACAATAATCTGATAAGTTTTGAGTTAATATTGTTAATAATAATTGGTCACTGTTTGAAGAGACAATTGTAATAGCTGAAATCTGCCTATGGTGTTGGGAATCTTGTATTTTCTGATAAGACTTAGACCTCTGGAGTAAAGGGTAGAGATTTGCAACGTGACTCTGTGCACTGATAGCTGGATCGGGAAAACAAGGAAAGTTTGAACTCTAATTCACATTGGATTTACCTGCTGTGGCTGAAGAGGTTACCAGCCTGGAAGGTGAACGCTTCAACTGTTGCAGCTAAATCAGAGATGATTGTGAATCTGAGCTGTCAACCTGCACAGTTTACAGCTTAATGTTTTAATGTAAACTGAAATTGGTAGTGGTTTACATGTACTGGCAACAGCAAAATGAGCATCACTCCTAATCAGTAATCTGGCAGGGATATCCGAGGATGGCAGAATTTTCAATCACCCTGGCCCAAAGTGCCAAGTCCTGTGGAGTAGGTGGCTTTAAGGACAGGACTGCAATATCTGAGTCTGAATTCAAAAGCCCATGTTCATTGACCCTGTGGATTTCAGTGGACTAATGAAAAATAGCTGACCTGTGATACTGTGATTAGTATTTTTCCCACACATAATTTCTCTTCATATCTCCTGATCTCATCAGAGATCTTGTCAAATTGGATGACTGCAGTAGATTCATCAAAGTGAATGGAAAGAATTGGATAATTAAAACCCAATTAGTGTGATGTCAGCTATATCTAAGCCTCTAGAGGAAATCTTTAAGGAAAATATAGGTGTACAGAAAAATTAATTGATATGCTACAAGACTTTGTCAAAAACAAGTTCCCCAGAATAATCCAAAGTCTTCTTTGGTAAGATGTAAGATTCTCTAATTTAGCCAACATTCCATCTTTTCTCTAAAGATGAATAAATCAGATATCAGTAAAGAATTGTGAACTAAATAGGGATGAAATTAAAAGAAATTGTTCAGTAGAGTATGATGAGGAGTAAATGATCACATGGGGAACAGGTGTCTCTGGCTTTGGAAACTAATATTCAAAAGCATGCGTTAACAACCTCTACAGAAAAAAGCAGGGGAAAGCTTCAGAAAACTGCATATGAGAAAAATAAAGAAGCACTTTCATCTCAGAGAAGGTTAGGAATATAATTTAGTAAGTTAGATGGCCAGAGGGTGAAGATGGCCTAAGGCATATCAGAGGAATGTGATTATCTTGATTTATTTTGGTTGAAGACTTTCTTGTACATTTTCTGCCTCATGCAACCTTCTGCAGATTATCCCAGATGCAGTGCAATTGCCAGCAGGGTCCAAGGAGCCCTTGCAGTAGCAGTTTGCTGACACCTCCATGAGAGCATGGGCAGCTCAGAGGAGGACCACAGTACTCTGCCCCAGTTTGCTCAGTGTCTGTGCTCCCCTGCACTCCCCTGCAATGTGCTGAACTAACACTGGGTAAAACATACAGGCTCTGGAGTCCAGACCCATGCTTGCAAGGGAAGGATGGAGTTTCCTATCAGAGTTTGATGTGAAAAAAAAAAAGGAATTTATTAAAAATATCAATGCTAGTATGTCATTCAAGATCTGTGAAGAAACCAAGGCTTGTTTATCCATCGATTAAACAGATGTAACAGACCTTACCTGCTTCAAAGAGGATTCGTATGACATAGCAATCAGTAAATACTTGTGAAGACCTTTGATGCTTGAAAATGGAAAATATTATTTTCACTAGATTTATCCAATGACCCAATTACTGTTTTGGAGGACCAGAGGAAGAAGAGTAAAATGATTTTATCAAGACTGAGGTTCTTTGCAACGGGTACACAGAGACTCAAATATAAAAATTAACAGCAGGCTAAGAAGGAATGTATTCAAATAATTATCCTCCAAACTTAAAATGATCAGAAATGTTAAAAAAAAAAAAAAAAAAAAAAAAAAAAAAAAAAAAAAAAAAAACAAACAACAAAAACTTCAGAGATGATAGGCAAGGGCCTTTTTGTCAGATAAACTGTTTCTGTGTTGGGATTAATGTAACCAGTGTATCAGGTTAGGAAAGCAGAGTCAAAGAACTAATGAAAATACAGAGGAATGATAAATGTGTTTTGATACCATCCAAAGACCTAGGTGTCCCTGAAGAGCTTACTGCGGAGGTAAGTGTAGGACACAATTCAATTACATGTAATTGCAGTGAAGGCAAGATTGAAGTCACCTAAATGAAGACTGAATTTAGACTAATGTTCTGCAGAATTTGAATACCAGCAGCTCAGACCCCTGCTTCAAAACAACAATGTTCTTGTTATCCTCCTCATTGTCCATTGTCTATGTGTCTGTTTGGTATGACCCAAACTTCCTTATCCATATAATGTGAACATTGCATATCTCTGTTGTCACCTGTTCAGATCAGGTTGAGGTCCATGTTGACTTCAAGATCCCTTGATATTATGATTTGGGCATCAATGTCTAATTCCATCCAAGAGCCTAAAGAATTTCTAGCACATAATGCTGTGCTTGCAGGAGCCTTTTGCCATGGATACATTCATTTACCTGACAGGTGGCAGGTGTTCAAGCCTGTGACAGTGAAGAAGACAGTACCGAGAAAGCAGGAATTTAACCTTACCTAATGTGAAGGATTTCCAGTCTCTGTATTTCATGTTGCCAACCATCATACCCCAAGGTATGATGCTGTGTGAGCAGGAATTAGGTCCTGCTTTTCCTGAAACTGGTGGCCTTATCACTTTGACCGACATTGTGTGATGGTTTCCTTGCATTTTCCTTGCTTGGCTGTTGCCTTTCCTCTTACATTTATCTTGTGAGAACTGTCCTTTGCCCTGTTTGTGGAGCATTTAACTCCAGAAGGAGGACTAGTACTGTCCACCTATATTAATAGCCTCCAGGCAACCATTTCCTCCATTTGTTACAGCAGGATCCATTTTCTTGTTTTGCTACTCCTTTCTATTTTTATGTTCACCCCTATGAATAGAAAGCTTATTACCATATGGCATGCACTTTTCCTCACATCAACCCCTAAAAGAGGTCTCCAGTTTTACACTAGCTCTCTTAGACTCCTGTTTCTCCAGGCTTGGCATTTCTTTTGCTGTTTGTATTTTATTTTTAAGCCTCAAAAGTATTCCTGTTAGCCTGACTACCTCTGCAACCCACACCAAGACAGCAATATCTCACTCTGCTATGCTGAACACCTTCGAGGCCATTCCACTGCTGGGAAACGCTATCAGGTTGGTCCAAACAGCCCAAAGAGAGAGTTATCAACTATTTATCTTGACTTCAGCTGAAACTTTTCTGCAGCTAAAACAAAATAATAATTCCAGGATGGATTTTTAAGCTTTCAGTTGTCTTATCCCAGTTACATCTTCGCCAGGGAGATGAAAGAACTTCTTAAAATCCAACATATTCCCCACTCTTGTCACTTTTCATCCATATCATGTACCTTCATGAGTGTAATAAATACCATAATGAAAGTAATAATGACAGAATCCAACTCACAAAGCACAAAACATCAAAAGTGGCAGCTTGAGCGTAGCCTGAGACATTTCATAGGCTGGGACATAACTGCTCTTGATCGTTTTTATCTCAAAGAAGCCAGATGATGAATTGCCAAGTGATTTATCATAAGCCATTAGTATGTGGTTTCCCTCCCTTCCTTCTCCTCCTAATGCCCTCTTCCTTTGCCTTTAGATTTTTTCCTTTTGATATCTGTAAGTTTACACAGTTTGGAAACAGCAAAAATTGCAAAGTACAGGCCTCCTTATGGTTTATACACTGCAGTTGCACTCAGGGAACTCACTCATCTTTGATGTTAGACAAAACTATTTAAGAAAGTGCTCGTGCCCTAAAGATTTGCACTGATTAAACAAAGCATCTAAGAAAGGTGCTGAGTCAGTGGGCAAGCAAAGTGTGAGCCTGGGAAGGAATTTATGTCTCAGTGATACCTTGGTCATGGCTTTTGTGGTTGAGAAATTGAATGCTTCTTTAACCTGTCAATGGCCACTCGGTTCATAAAGGACCACTGGGGTGGTCCAATGCAGAGTAATAATCTTTCAGTGTAACTGTATCTTTGGAGTTTTAAAACCGATGGTCAGATCTAGGTTTTCTGGGCTAAGAAAAGGGGGAGGTCTCAGCTTCCCATCTATCCACCACTCAGACCTCATTGCTATTCCTCTATCACAGCACTCAGACCTTGTGTACTGTGAATGTCAGGACCTTGGCACTCCCCACCCTTTGATCCTGATGGCTGGTTGTGAGCAGCTGGAGGCAGCTTGCAATGCTATCAGCATCAGGGTGTATATTTTCCATGCTCCCTGTGACAGAAAATGAGGTGAGGAGTCAGCACTCTCCTTTACCTCCACTGACACCAGTGCTGTGTCAGCCTTGATGGCATTAGCGCAATCTTTTAAAGCTAGTTCATCTTATTACCATGGTGTGCACTCCCTGAAGGCCGTGGACAAATGTTAAGGTCTGGAAGTGCATGTGATTTCATGGAAGAAATATAAAAGCAGCACCTGAACCTCTAGCTGCCACAAGGGCAAATTTTGGTTAACGTTTCCTATCAACTCCTAGCTCCTTCTGTCATCTTGCTGTTGTGGAGGGGAAAGACTAAAGGAAACATCTCTTTCATCTTCTGCCATTTGCCAACAATTTACCGGAGGTCTAATTAAAGCAGAATAAATCTATCTTGCATTTTTTTCACCCAAGAGGGTAGTTTAGATGATAATCACTGGAACGAATACACCATGTTTCTGACTGAATTTCCAGTGCTAATGAAAAGGGATACTCTGAATGATGAAGACAAATGCACTTTAAATGAGGAAATAATGCTCCTCATAACAGCGCAAATATGAAAATCCATATTCTTAGAACAAATGCTTTGGTACTATTAGGCATTTATGTGTCTAAATCTCTGTTAGAATCTACAACTGCAATAGACAAATGTTTTTGCTGATATTTAGTACTAATGTGGCTGTAATTTATATTCCTTCATTATCACCTCAGAATGCCACTTTATGCGCTTTGTGCTGTGCCTTTTCCACGTTGTATTTTAATGTTCCTGAAGCAGCTCTTCATGGGGAAACCCATTCTTCTAGCCAAAGAACAACTATTCTCAAATCTCTGTGGTGCTCTCTAAAATGCAAATAATAACACTAATGAGGTCCAGATGCTTCTACATTGAAAAATGTGCAACGAGGTTGTGAGAAATGTTTCCTCACAGGGTACCTTGCATTCTTAAACTAGATACATCAGGTGACTTCTGCAAACACGTAGTCATGGAGAGAAACAGTAGCGACCCAAGATGTGGTTATGAAGGCTATCCATAAATATTAGTTGCAAGAATGTCTTATTTTCACAGACAGAAGCAAATAGCAAAGTGTTCCTGAGATCACAGGCCTTACTAAGCAGCAGCCTTTCTTGCTCCTGCTCCAGGATCACTCAAAGCTGCATGTCCTGCTGCCAGCCTCTGCAGTGAGTTCATCTACCTGATAGAAACAGGCTTACATCTGCAGGGGTAAGATATTTAACCAGATTGCTTCCTTCCATACTGCATTTTGGAGCTCCCACAGCTTTCCCTTTAATGAATACTTGGAAACACATCCTTGACACCTTCAGCTTACTCTCTTTGCTTGTAGCGGACCAAACAGGCAAGCAAAGCACATACCCCCAGTAACACAGAGCATGTCTCATCCTCTCCTTGGGAAGTCTGAGGCTAGCCTCATAAAGCTTTCCCACAAAACTGAACTGAAATTCAGTTCCAAATATTTAGCATATGTTCCTGAAGGCTTTGGTAGAAAAATGGTGCAGACTGTAAATGTGCCAATTAGTGGAGAATTAAGACTGAAATCAGAAATACTGCAAAATCTGTGATATCTTTTCTTGGTAGATCTTGCACTTTTGTGGTGATCTGCTGTCAACATTTTGCAGTGAGGCTTTGTGAATGGTAGATTGTCAGTTGATTGGAGTGTAACCTAGAAGACTTCCTCTGGTCAAATCTTATTTCATTGACAACACTTAAGCAGGACATAGATGTGCAGAAGTCTTTAAGTAGCCTTTTGGCTCACAGCTGCATTTAATGATAATTTCCCTTGATGGACTCTATACCATAATTTGTTTTAATCTCTTGAACTATTTTTAGGAACAAAGATAGCAATCAACTTTGTGGAACCATTATGCCATGCTACAGAAGACAGTATTTTAATCATTACTATTAATACCTTAAATATATTATCCTTTTCTTAAAAACTGTAGCTGTCTGCCAGAATAACTCCATTTGCACTTGTTTGACAAAATGTTGTAATAGTTTCTCCAAGTACATTTTTCCCCAGATTTTCAATGAACTATTGCTGTTTACTCATGAGAAAAATTATTCATTGTATCTTGATTCCTTGCAATAATAAAGAAATTGGCTTACACAGTGAATAGCTATTCCTGTGCTATCAAGTTTATGTTAACATTCACAGTATCAATTAAACAACATTTGAGTATCAAATATGCGACAGTAACCAGAGGGGATAAAACAACTGCAAAGGTTAAGTCACGGTTCTCATGCTTCCAAATGCATTTTACAGACTGCTGATGTGAAGTCTGTAGGTTATTTCTTCTTCCTTCAGGTGTCAGAACTCATTTAGGCTTTAGACAGTGCCATAAAAGGCAATCAGATTTTCCTTTCCAATCTCCAAAATAATTTTAACACAAGTAATATCAACAGAGTCACATCATTTAAAGCCTCCTCGTACCACTGTACAGCTGCTCAGGCAGTTAATTACAATATGTTCCCAGGATGAGAGGCTGAATAGGCAGTCACATTTCTGTGTTTCATTAAAATGAGCTTAGCAAAATTAGGCTGATAGAATAATAGGGATACCTTGCTCAGTTTCCACTATTCCCAGCAGCAAGGATTGTGCCAGATGTTTTTCTCTTTTTGTGAATTATATACCTTGTATTTGTTGACTAGGAGTGAGTAATGGGGACATGTTTTCATCTTACATCAAGCTGCTAAACAGAAGTATTTTAAAGCCTTATAAATACATGCAGCTACTCATGCCAAATAACAGCTTATCAAGCTTATCATTTAGTGTTAAGGAGAGATAGGAGCTTGAAATATTTTTGTTAGTAATATACAGGAAATGAGCCACTCCAGAAAAACATGTGCCTTACGTGAAACAAGTTGTTTTCAAGTAGAAATGTTCTTTCCAAGTTTATGCAGCTCTTGTCTCTCCCCTTCAAGAGTTATTAAGACTGAAAATTCAAATTATTTAAATAGTGTTAATTTCTCCATTGTCGATTCACTTGCAGTGGGTCGGGGTCCCAGTGATGGGATTCACCTCATCTGTCTCTCTCTGGAAAGCTGTCATCTAGTTAGCTACATTCAGTATAAAATAATTAGGGGAACAAGGTACCCTTCAGGGAAATCCAGAGGAGACACCTCTGATTACTGAAAGAGCTCCAAAACCACGGTGAATTTTTTTCAACCTATCCGATAATAAACTGTATTTGCTTGACAGAAAGATGTAAGATTCGGATAGAATAATTTTCTTGGGTTTGTTTTGGTTTGTTTTTGAGGGAGGATGGTGGCTGTGTTTTGGTTTCTTTTTCAAGCTATAACTCTTAGTTTCTGGTTTTCCTTTTTGTGATAACAAATGAGGGATTTTGATACTCCCTAGCATTCTCCTCTTGGCTTAGCACAGAGCAGAATGAATAGAGGAGTGCAGGTTATGCTTTACCAAGCTGCTTTACCCATTCTGCTGAGTGGATAATGAGGAGCTAGAGTGCGTGAGTTTCATGGGAATGAAGAGCACTACATCCTGTTGCAGAAGCTGGTTTGGATCTTCATCTTTGGGACATCTGCAATAGGCTAAGTGGAATCTAAATTGGAGACTCCTGAGAGCCAAATAATGAACAAGGCTATTAAGTGCGATGCTATGGATCCTACAAATTAGGATGGATCCTGCAGATTAGGATGGATCCCACAGACTAGGATGGATCCCGCAGATTAGGATGGATACTGCAGATTAGGTCCTTTTGCAGAGGGACCCTCTGAGGCATATTCTGCTAGATACTTAAATATTACATCTGCAAATTTGGAGTTTAATGCTCAAATGCCAACTTGGAAACAAGCCTTCACTATCGCTTCCTTTACTAACCCCACTGTAATGGAAATGACAAATAGTGTGAGGCTATTACATTTAAATGACCATGAGGGAGGTATGTGTCACTTTCTTTGCTGTTAGCCAGAGCTATGTTCTAAAGATAAGTGAGTGAAGCAATTGCTGAGAAAAGTAAGATGTTATTCCATATACTATCCATCACATAGAGGTCTATTATGTACATTATGTAGATAAAACAGGAGGGATTTTAATTTCTTTTAATCCCTATTGTTCTATATCAGTGGAGTGTTTGTTATTATGAGCAGTCATATGTGTAATTCCAGTGTGTGCAGTTTCATTATATTCAGAATTACTGAAAATAATTAGCCAAAACACCAATTTTGCTTCTGGAGCTTAAGAAGCACATTGAGAGAGCAATGGTGTTATTAAGAATGATTTCAGAGCAGTAAATATAACTATCTAATCATCTGTAATAGCAGGCTAGACATCTGCATTTGACTGAAACAAAGAAATATATCATTACACATTCTCTCTAAGGGAAAATATGCATACATCTATCCTACATGCAGCAAATGTGATATACAGAAAAATGTTTTTCAAAATGCGTAATTTATTCTATGATCATCTCCTAACTATCACTTTTGCCTCCGAAATGCTAAAACAAAACCACTACTTATTGCATCTATTCTGTTATGATCTACTAGAAAGTTGGAATATTCAAAATACATCCTGTGTAGATATAAAAAGCAATCTGGATCAAAACCTACATCTTGGGAGACAATAAGACTGCTACCAATGGTTCAGTTGTTAAACTGATAAGGTCCTGGAGATCTTGTTGACATTCATTACTGAGTCCACATCAAAAATACAAGCCAGTGGTCTTGGAGCTGCATTAGCAGATGGGACATTTGCTGTGACTGAACATCCATGCCCCCTGACAGTAAAGCATATGGTCTAATACTCATAAATGAGGGTCAGTGTTTAACTCCCTGCTCTTGAGGTATTTAGCATTCACCTAACGCCCTTCTACCAGAAAGCCCTGTGGAACATGTGTGGAGAGCACTTCCCCTAAGTACGGCCATTTATATTCTGTTTGGCACATACTATTTATACTTAGTATTATTGTTTGTGAAGTCAGGAGCATTGAACAACTTTTATGATGATACATTTAGAGATGAGGTCAATAATGGAGAGAGGCTGCTGAGGCTTTGCTTGTCAAAGATTTTGCCAAGTTTGTTGTCTCGGGCCACTCTCAGTGATACAGGCTATGGCCATAATCTGGACATCATGGAGTCAGCGACATTCACTAGGGCTCATGGTTAGTTAGTCTTTCCCAATCTATTTCCAGTGTATGGGTTATGTTAGATGTTTCCACATATTTTCTCAAATGGGACTGATTTATTAAGTGGAGCAGGGGACTCTGTGACTGCTATGGTTCATCAATATCTGTTATTTTGTTGGCATGGATTTAATTTACGAACTTTACCATGGTCAGTGCAGGTGCACTTATTGACGAACATCAGCAGAAGGATACCAGGTGTCTGAAAAAGATTTCTGGGGAATGAAGTAGCTCAGAAGTTCTAAGATATGTTAATAATTTCTACTTTACTTTTCTAATAGTCATATGACAGTGAGTTATAACTCAAAGGGCCTTCATTACACAGGGTATACAGTGAAAAAGCTGAACAGTGAACAGCTTAGGCTTATTTCTTACTTCATCCTCCCAGATGACATTTAACGCTGTCTTCATTTAAAAGTAGAGCAAAGGTGTTGATATCTCTATGGCTTTTCTGAGTTTGGAGAGTCTTTGGGTATTACCTTTCATCTAATAAGGAATAGAAGTGAGAAAATATTTCTCTATTCAGAAAATCAATCAGGAACAGCTTTTCAGTATGTTTTTTTTTCTTTGTAACACTTTCCAGATTGTATCCCTAGACATGATAAATAGTAAGTTTTCTATGAGAAGACATTTAGCAAAGCGAATATCATCATCATTGCTGCTGCTGATAGTTTAAAAAAAACAAAACACAACAAAACAACACAACAAAACACCCAACAAAAACCTCATCTTCCAACAATTAGAGCTATTTTCTTATGTAATTAAACCAAGCATCTCATTAGCATTAACAATCCAACACATTTTAATGACCCAATTTATTTTAAGCTCCATATCCAAGAAGATCTGATAAGGCCACAGTATCCTAATCTTAAAATAATTCCTAATTTAAAGCAGCCTTCTAGGCATTGGTTGCCACATCAAATTGTGTCCCATTATGATAGGACTTACCCAGCAGACCAATCCAGTTCAACCTAAAGGAGTTGAGAGTGAGAACTTGCAAACCTTTGACACAATAGTTTCTATATGGGAAATTGCTGGATTTATTTTAGTTTAAATATATCTAAGGACAGAAAAGCAAAACTGTTATGGAAAATGAACTCTTTCCTTTATGCTACAGATTCTTCTCTCTCCCAAGGGCACCATCTGGCAGATGGTGTGATATGTCATGCTGGAATGCAGCTCATATGTATTTAAGGATCAAACTGTAATTACAAAGGCAAAGCTTAGATGATGATTTCTTTTGACAAAGCATTTCAGCCCCAAACATTAACCAGATTTCTTGGCCCTCCTTGGCTTTAGGACTCCAGATAAGGAATCATAAGATGTATTCCCAGTAGTTTTAGGATGCAACCAGAAAGTGATTGTACAGACATGATGGTGATTACCTCAGAGGAATAAATTGCTTATGTTCTGAGACTCCAAGATTCAGCCCAGATGCTGTGCAAAAGCTCTGTGAATCCAAATACTGGGCCTGACCTCCTTCTACTTGGTGCCATGGTGAAGCATTTTAGCCAGCAGAAAGCACAGACAGAGCTTGTTCTCATCTTCGAGAAAGAAATGGGGTTATCAAGAGTAGCCAGCATGCATTCACTAGGGGTGAATCAAGCATGACTAATCTTATAGAATTCTATGAAGGCATAACTACATGGATAGATGAAGGGAGAGCAGTGGATATCATCTTTCTTGACTTCAGTAAGACTTTTGATGCCACCTCCCGTAACATCCTTGTAGAAGATCAGATGAGATGGCAGACACCTGCTATTCAGAAAAGCTCCGTTAGAGAAAAAACTAAACCTCTAATTAGTGAGGAATTTAGCTCAAGAGGCTAAAAGTCTACATCCCAGTACTGATACTGAACATACTTAGCAGAAAGATGAATTTAAATGTTTGCTGTATCTAACTTTTTGTTATGTGCATCTGGTTGTTTCATAAACCAACTTACCCCAGGTATGGAAAGATCAAGCAGTAGAGATGCAAACTATATATAACTTTCATGAAAGAGCACCAGAACGTGACATTAATCTCCTTTCTAATTTCCTACACTCCCATTTTTGTCATACAAGGTGACATCCCTCACAGCAACTGGGTGATTTATATTGTGGAGGGTAATTATTCTTAACTATCTTTAGTATTGGTACAATAGCTCATCCATCTTAAAGCAAACGATATATGTAAGATTATTTGTTCAGGACATATATCGAATCATTAAAAAAAACCCCTTATTCTTGAATTAATGCAGCATATCACTGTTTGTCTGTCTAGTATGAAGCAAATTGCATGTGTCCATTATGAGAATATGCAACTTGCCCCAAGTAGAGGGACTCTAAAATCTCGTGGTGAAATACCTCTGTGAAACAGAAAAATAAAAACTGAAAGGAACTTATTCTCCTATTCCTGCAATCAGAAAATTTCATATAAGTATCATGATGTGATGTCAAAACCAATAAATAATTGTCTAAGGTCTATTCTAGACTAAAAGCATCAAGGACTTTTATGTGGACTGCATGAAGAGCAGCATTAGGGTTTATCCATATTCATGCATTAACATCTTCATGTTAATAACCTCCTCAATAACATTGTGCTTCTGATAGAATCACAGAATCGCAGAGTGTTAGGTGTTGGAAGGGACCTCAAAAGATCATTTAGTCCAATCCCCCTGCCAGAGCAGGGTCACCTAGAGTAGATCACACAGGAACACATCCCTAGATTTGAAACTTGTTATTTCTCCCCAAACTGATAGAGGTAGACCACTCTAACTAATGTTCTGCTTGCTTATGTCTGTGAATGAATGAGGATGGGCTCTTTTACTAGCGTTTGATGACCAGAAATTTTGTAGGATCTGTTTGGTTTGATCTGCTTTCCATTGAGAAAATGTGACAAATCTAATCTCCTAGGGCTCACAGATTATGTGTGGAGAGGGGAAGTATGATGGGAGCTTCCTATTTCTTGGCTTTAAATTGGCAAACACTCTCTTTTACTAACCAGAAACACAGGAATATGAGAGGAAAATGAAGGGATTCCCATGAAAGGCATGGGGTGGTGAGAACAAGACACTTTGGTTTTAAACATCTACTGTTAATGCTGATTGAGTAGCTCTTCCGAGTCCCACACTAGTAGAGCTGACACAAGATCATGCTTACTTAACATATGAGGGTATTGTGCAAGACAGCATTCAAGAAAAAATAAAAAGGCCTTATGAAAGTTGGATATGATACCTTCTTCTTTGCCCCCAACCCAGACCTCTTGGTCATCCACAAGCAGCACCAGCTTACTCTAAAATGACATGGCAAATCCAAGTATGTAGTTACCTACCACTTCATTCTCTTCTAGATGTTCATAGATATTTTGACAATGTTTAATGCTGTTTTTCTTCCTACCACCATGTGCTTGCACCAAGGGTCTCCCACAGCATAGCAGCCTCTCTGAGTTCTTCCACAAAGATATTAGTAAAGATAGTTGTCATCACTGCTAATTTCAGGGTGGCCTTGACCATTTTTTTCCACTTTGGTTCATTTATTTTTATAGCAACCACTGCTCTCCATCTCATTTCTCTCCCTAGTAATTGTCTTCTTGTGGATAAGCTACCTTTCTCTTCCAATCATTTGTATTGCTAGGCTAACAAGTTAAATCTTCTATAGAGCTGGCAGAATAGAATATTGACCATATGTGCTAAAATCAGAGAGAAGTCAGAGGCAGTGAGAAAGTTCAAAATAGACCAAGTTCTAAGGTAGTGTTGGAGGACTGTTAAACTCAAGCTGAAGCATGTGGTTTAAAAAAATTCTGGTCTTAGTTTTCAGTAAAATGCTTATATTCATCTATCTGCCTCAAATTAAAAATACATCCATTGAGAGAGGACAGTCTCTTCATTTTTAAGCTAATTTGGCTACCTCATGCTGAAATCTAAGAAACCAGCAATACTAGAAGCCAAGCAAACCACAGCTTTGCCTGATCCAAAACTCATGGAAATCAATGGCTACTGTCACAGTCTCCAGTGTGGTTTACATCAGTTCTCCTTAAGAGTGACCATCATCAATCCCTGCTGTGAGGACAGAGTTAAAAAGTCTTGGTCTTTATTTAAGTCTCAAATATAGAAAAACAAATTACTGCAAAATTTTCTTCCATAGGAACTCCCCCAGTTACTTCTTGCTTTGAAAAGTTTCAGATCATGTTTTGTGGAATCACTCTTCTTTCTTTTACAGGAATTACCTCAAATATAAAATTCATGTATGAAGAAGGAAAATCAATCAAAGCATAATAGCTTATTCAATATTATAGACTAGTGCTGCCAGTGAAAATTGATAAAGGAATAATCAGAGTGCATTAGACCCCATCCTTTCCTGAATTATATGGATACAGCTCTTGATGCAGCAGAGGCAGTTTTGGTACTTCAGAACCTATACTAAAAGCGTGGGCCAAAATGTCCTCACATATTAATTTTATGCCAGGGTAATTTCATGCATTTTAATGTGATCATTTTGTATTTATACCAGTGAGAGAAACACAAGAAAAAGCTTCTACAAATTCTGTCTATCTTTTTTTTTTTTTTTTAATAAATATATGTGCAAAAGCTATAATTTAGACATAGTCATTTTCAGAAACATAATTCTTTTTTCTTTGTGAAAGAATTATCTACAATGCCATAAATACAAATAATAGCCTTTGAGCAAGGTTCATACTGTCAACAAAACATCAACCTGAAGACCAAAAGAGAAAAAGAAAACAAACAAACTAAACAAAAAACAACCCCTCAAAAAACCGTAATTAAAATTATCATTCTAATATGGAGTCAAGTAAATGCACTTTTTGTTATAACAGTGGCCATTTAAAAAGTAAAATTTCTGAAGCTTTCTTTTTGTTGTAATTTTTAGTTTTTGAACCTTCATTCAGCCTGCATCCTGAAGAAATCTCTGCTAATGAGGTTACTTGTTCAGCCCTTCTCACCTCCTGTAATTCACCTAAATTATAGAAGGCCAATTAAGCCATCTTGAAACAATATTAACAGATAGCTGCTACCATTATAATTAAATCACAGCAGATGCAAAGGGGTGATGGAGACTTGGCTGTGAATATATAAAATAGTTCTGATGACAGTAATCCATTTTGTTAGGGAAAACTATCATCATTCTAATGATCTAATGCACATTTGCCCTTTTCCTTTTCCTGTCCTTCAGTTACCAGGTAGCACATAAGGTAAACTGGCTTCCTGTATGTTAATACTATTTTTCCTAGTTAACTTACATAAACATTGTATTCCACATTATTTAGTGATTGCTCTTGCAGCTATAGTAGGTGCTGTCAATAAAGAAGAATCTTTCTTTTTTTTTTTTTTTTTTTTTTTGAGAGGCTTTAGTGTGTTGTACTGTTATCTCAACAAGACCCTCATACAACTGGCTCCTCAAGAGACATGCTCAGCTCTGCTTGTGTTTGCTCTGAGTAGCCACAAGCCTCAGTGTCCTGAGCTGGATCCAAGCAGTAGCTGCAAAAAGGCTGTGGTGAAGTAAAGACAGAGCTCTGAGGAGCATAGGACAGAATTCCTCAGCTGAGGAGAGGTGTGAACCCAAATTTGCAGTCCCTGGAACATTAATTGCTTGGTTAACAGCAGGTCCTCTGCCTCCTCCAGCCATAATCTAAAAGCATGCAATAGATTATTTGACAAAAACACTGTTGTGGTTTAATCCCAACTGACAACTAAGCCTCACACAGCTGCTTGCTCGTTTCTGGCAGGTGAGATGGGGGAGAGAATCAGAAGGATAACAGACGGGCAGTTGGAGCTGAGGGATGTCTCACCTCAAAAACGCACATGTCGTTATAGTTTCTCACGATATCCTGTGCAAATGGGGTTAATGACAACATAGACTGCATGGACCTGGATAGCTCAAATTCCCAGACCATAGAGAAATGCCATCATTTGATGACTCCTAGTGCCCTCTTTGGGGATCTGCTTAAAGGCACCCTCCTAATACTCTGTTGCAGGGTAGGTGTCTCAGGGTTAGAAGTGGACATGAACACTGTGGAGCTCCAAATCCTGACCAGAAGGGAGCACACAGTATGGTGTTTATACTTGCAACATATGATAGGGTTGTCACACACAGTCCATCTCTTCGGGTGTTTATCATGCCATCTGTGTGCCTCGCCTTGGAGACATTGATGTTTTTCTCCCCACAGGACTCAGTTCTGATATGCTTCATTTGATTTTAGCTTGTTGGCTTCCTGTGCTACCAGGTCTACAC
>WBNM01043484.1:0-30899 GCA_013399055.1 Ramphastos sulfuratus | reverse complement strand
CTGGAAATGAGCAGGGCTGTAGGGGAAACCTTCATGAAGGCAGAGATCTAACATCTAAGGGAGCTTTTTGCTCATGTTTATCTAGAGATATTTATTGATTTTTTTTTTTTATATTATTATTTTATTTTCCTGTCCCTTCCAAAAATACTGATTCAATTTATGAGGTGATAGAAGAGGCTGGGAGAATAATTTTACCTATGATTGCAACACTGTCCAACTAATTACCCAGGAAAGAGAGCAAAGATCTGCTGATATCCTCCTGCAGATGTTTCTCATCTGGAATACAGATCAATCAGAGCCNGTATAACCAATAAGGACCTGTTGGCTTTTTTTGCCACCTAGTGCTTCTGTCCCTGCATTGCTGTGAGGTTGGTATGTGGGAGGGGAGAGGAACCATATGCTGCAGCCAAATGCCTGCTTGGTTTCTCAGAGGCATTTCCTTGCACGAGCAGAGTTGAAACTTGACCCTTCAGGCTTCTGTGTTTTGCTAGAGACCTCTTGAGGGTTGTGGCAAACCTTCTCTGTACCTCATGGGGAGAAGCAGGTTCATAGAATGGTTTTGGTTGGAAAAGACCTCTAAGATCATTCAGTCCAAACTTCAACTCAGCACCAGCATGGCCACTAAACCATGTCCCCAAGTGCCAAGTCCACGTGTTTATTGAACACCTGTGAGGATGGGGACTCCACCACCTCCCTGGGTAGCCTGTTCCAATGCCTGACCACTCTTGCAGAAAAGAAACTGTTCCTCATGTCCAAACTGAAGCTCCCCTGTCACAATTTCAGGCCATTTCCTCTCCTTCTATCACCTGATACTAAGGAGAAGAGACCAACCCCCACCTTATTGCAACCTCGTTTCAGGGAGTTGTAGAGAGCAATGTGATCTCCCCTCAGCCTCAGAGGGGATCTTCCCCATGCTTGGCAAGAGCTACAGGGTGGGGGATCAGACTCTTCTCAGTGGTGCCCAGGGACTGGACAAGGGGAAGCAAGCACAAACTAGAAACCAGGAGGTTCCATCTGAACAGGAGGAGAAAATTCTATAGTGTGAAGATGCTGGAACCCTGGAGCAGGCTGCCCAGAGAGGCTGTGGAGAGCTTCCAACCCCACCTGGCCATTGTGATCCTGGACAAACTGTTGTGGGTGCCCCTGGGTTATCAGGGTGGTTGGACTGGATGACCTGCAGAGGTCCTTTCCAACCCCCACCACGCTGGAATTTGTGCAGCTAATGCTGTGTCCCATGCAGTGGGATCACTCCTTTTGCTGTCCACTGCTTGCCAGGCATTCAGTTCAGAAGATCTTAGCTGCCTTTGTGCCCAGAGAAGCTGCCTGTTACTCTGAAGCTGAGGAGAAGAACCACGAAACAATGGAGCTGCAGGGAGAGTCAGCAGGCCTGGCTTTCCTTTGCCTGCTGGTTTTATTTGACACTGTCCTTAAACATAAGGTCATTTTATAGCCTGCCAGGCAGAGGAAGTTACCTTGTGAAGGAAGGAACCAGCCCATACTGACTAAATATTGTCAATTGTGGACTGAATGGAGGCCATGGCTTGAAGAACCTCAATAGTAGCTCTTTGTGTCCCTGGCCACCTCCTGCCAAAGTACTTTCCATAATGAGGCGTAAAACATATTTACATTCCTGTTGTCTTTGGTCCTGGACACACACCTGGATGTGTGGATGGCCATGGCTGAGGTGGAGAATATTCACTCCTGTGCACCTCAAATGTGGGTTTCTGCCCAGTGCCCATGAGAATGGCCACTGGAGCTGAGTGGGATGTGTGCTTTGAGAGTCAGGGCTTGTAGCTGTGAGGAGCAGAAGCAGCAAGAAACATGGGGAGGGACTTCTTATGAGGGCTTGTTGTGATAGGATGAGTGGCAATGGCTTTCAGTTGGAAGAGAGGAAATTCAGATGAGATTAGGAAGAAATTCCTCTCAGTGAGGGTGGTGAGACACAGGCACAGGTTTCCCAGGGAGGTTGTGGATGCTTCCTCCTTGGAGGTGTTCAAGGCCAGGTTGGATGAGGTCCTGAGCAGCCTGTTCTAGTGGGGAGGTTGGAGCCAGATGATCTTTAAGGTCCCTTCCAATCTAACCCATTCTATGAAATCCATTGGGCTCATCCCTCTGTCAAGCAGGAACAGAGTCTCTGTTTGTAGAGAGGTTGTGTTTTGTCTGCATGGGGAGGCTGGGACTGAATGTTCCTTTCCAAAACTCATTGATGTTTGCACAGAAACTGGAAAAATGGACTTCAGTAAAGAATGCAACAAGAGGACCTCCAGGAAGGTGGGCAGGGACTGTTTAGAAGGGCCTGTGGTGATAGGATGAGGGGCAATGGTTTGAAACCGGAGCAGGGTAGGTTTAGGTTGGACATCAGGAGGAAGATCTTCACAATGAGGGTGGTGAGACACTGGAATAGGTTGCCCAGAGAGGCCTCATCCCTGGAGACATTCAAGATCAGACTTGCTGTGGCCCTGGGCAACCCTCTCTAGTTGGAGATGTCTCTGCTGACTGCAGGAGGGTTGGACAAGATGACTTTTGAAAGTCTCTTCCAACCTGATGCAATCTGCAAACCTCACTCAGAGGTTCTCCATGGCAGACACTCATCTGCTTCCAGCCTTCCTGCCTTTGTCACTCTGTCACTGCTCTACCACTTCCACATGTATAACAGAGGGGTTGATGTACAGCAGCTTTTCCATGCCTGTTCCTCCCCCTCCCTCCATCCTCCGTGATAACCAGCAGCCAGACACTGATTAGTTCCACTTCTTTTTTCTTTTCCCTTCTTTTTTTTTTTTTTTTTGATGGGGGTGGGGTGGGGTGGGTGTGTGGTGGTGGTGCTGAAAAGTGGTGTAGGACAACAGATACTTCAGAAATGAGATTCCTGAAACTTGTCCAAGGCAGAAGGGAGCAGTCACGTGGTGCTGGCTCTCTGCCTGCTTCCAGCTGCTGAGTTTCATTAAAAGGCAGCCAAAATACATTAATTAGTCTTCTAACATAGCTTTCCTCTGCAGGCAATCCACAGCTTTCACAGCCACACCATTGGTGCAAAAGAGGTGGTCTGTATGATACATGAGTGATGGCCATGATGGAACCTCCACGCTGAGATGTGTCTCCTTCCTGAGGCACCCAAGAACCCACCTTTGTAGCAGGGTCATGCTGGGGAGGCAGGAGCAGAGGAGGCAGCTTGGTCTGGGTTTGGGCCTTCTGGAAGTTCAGTGTAGCTCCTTGTGAAGGTTCCAAGCCTGGAAGTGTTTGAGGCTAGGTTGGATGGGGCCTTGAGCAACCTGGTGTCTAGCAGTAGATGCCCCTGCCCATGCATGGGGGATGAAACTGGATGATCTCTGAGGTCCCTTCTAACCCAACTCATTCTGTGATGCTAGGGCTGTAGCTCTGTATGAAGTCACCTCTGGAGGAAGTTTCTTCTGACATCTTCCTAAGAATTTTAGACAAAGGCTCTCCAATTTCTATTCCCACCTGCATGGCAGTCAGGAGGGCAGTCTCCAATCTCCCAGGGTCATCCCTGCTCCTCTTCCAAAGTTACTTGTAATTCTGCAGCAGTTCAAGCACAAAGTCCTGCTCATTCCAACCATGAGTTTACTTTTTCTCTGGATGCTTTCCGAGCTTTCAGGGCCTTGATGGAAACACCAGCACTCACACTTGGAGGGCAGGCTTGGAAAGTCTGCATGGGCTTCTGAGTGTGCCAGGGAGTCACTTTTTTGTCTGGTGGAAGCCTGTTTCCATTATGTTTTTGTCAGACTTTGCCTCTGTAAAAGGGAGTTTGGTCTTTCTGTGTCAAAGTGCTCTGCAAATGCTTGCCAAGACCTTTATCTCCCTTCAGTGGTTTAGGTCATACCAGGAGCATCTACCAGGCTTGACCAGGAGTGGAGAAGGCAGAGCTTAGAACCCTTGTACCTTGATGGAAATGTCTGATGGTTTGGGTTTTAATTCTCTCCTCCCTCTGCAGTCACCATTTCAGATGCAGGCTCATGCTCAGGCTCTCTTTAACAGTCTGTTTTTCCTCTAACCACTTCCAGCTCCAAAACCTCTCCACATCTTCTCAGTGTAAATACATTTTAGCTCGCTGAGGAGACAGTAGTGACCTTCACTGAGAGCAGAGCATTTGAATTTGACCTAGTTTGCTGAAAAGTGGGTTTGGTGGTGGCAGGGCAGCTGCTGAGCTCTCTTCTCCCTCGTCCTCCTCCTGGTGAAAGCTGTTTGGAAGGGTTTGGGGGCAACACTGGGCAGATGCTCTGTGTGAGAGGGAGAGCAAGGCTTGAGGAGAATGAAAACCTCAGGGCTTGAGTTTTGGATGATGAGTAGCTAAGGTGCAGGCAGGCTGGCCACTGTGTTTCTCCATAGTGCCAGCTTTTGTTTGCACCTTTAGGTGTTTGAGCATGTCTTAAAAACTCAGCTGTGGGTTAGTCACACACAACACCCACCAGAAGACACTTGGATTTCATTTGCCACCTAAAAATGTTCTCTGTGGTTGCTTCCCTCACGCCTGCTTGTGTGAAGGTGGCTGCTGTGGGATGAAGCTCTCAAACCTGCTGAAAGAACAGCAGACACACACACATGCCCATCCTGCCTCACTGCTGCTCATGGAATGGTTTGGGTCGGAAGGGACTTTAAAGACCATCTCATCTATCTGCCCCCCATGGGCAGGGCACCTCTCACTACACCAGTGAGGCCTCATTCTTCACCAAGAGTGTAGCAGCTCTTCTACCAGCCCCAGGACTTCCCAGCTGGTACAGAACAAGTGTCTCCCTCTTGTCTTGGAGGAAACAGAACAGGAATTTTTATTCTTACATGAAACCCATGAGACAAAAGGAAATTGTGGTTGCCCCATCAGAAGCTACTGCTAGCTGCTGAGCTGCTCTGAAACCAGTAGAGAGAAATGAGGAGTCTGCTGGAAAGAGAAGAGCCAGTGCTGGGAACCCCCCCTGATTTTGGCATTGAAAGTGTTACAGAAAACATGCCATAAAGTTCTTCTGAGGGTTTAATTTCCCTCCCCCTCATCTTCCTTTGATTTCCATCCCCTCCTCTCCTCATGTCTTTTGAACTGCTAAAAAGCCACTTTGAAGCCATGTCATAAAGTGGGGGTTTTATTCAGGATCTCCTCTTTGATGCTCCTGCTGCTGCCTGTGAAGTGCAGCCTCGCAGGATGTGGGAGCTGGAGGAGCCCAAAGTCCAGATGGAAAGGAAAGTACAGGAAAGTAAAAGTGTGGACATGGTGACTGTCAATAACTCCTGACTATCTGCCTCCAACCTGGGGGCTTTCATTTGGCCTGGGCATCAAAAACCACAACCAAATTGGGCTGGTCAAAGGAAGCAGTCAGAGCATCCTGATCAGATGATCAAAGATGATCAGAAGGCTGGAGCAGAACACCTCTGCTGTGGAGATTGTCTGAGGGAGTTGGGTCTGTTCAGCCTCGAGAAGAGAAGGCTCTGGGGAGACCTTGAGCAGCCTTCCAGTACCTGAAGGGGACTACAGGAGAGCTGGAGAGGGTCTTTTGTTAGGGGCCTGTGGTGACAGAACAAGGGGCAGTGGTTTTAAACTAGAGCAGGGTAGATTTACACTGGACATTAGGAAGAAGTTCTTTACTATGAGGGTGGTGAGATGCTGCAATGGGTTGCCCAGAGAAGTTGTGAATGCCTCCTTCTTGGAAGGGTTGAACCTGCTGTATGCTCAGCAAGACCTAAAGGGTGTGGGGCAAGACGATGGGGGCAGGTTCTTTTCAGTGGTGCTCAGAGGCAGGACAAGGGGCAATGGGCACCAACTAGAACCCAGGAGGTTCCACTGGAACAGGAGGAGCAACTTGTTTGGTGTGAGGGTGTTGGAGCCCTGCACCAGGCTGCCCAGAGAGGTTGTGGAGTCTCCTTGGAGAGCTTCCAACCCCACCTGGCCATTGTGATGCTGGGCAAGCTGCTATGGGTGCCCCTGCTACATCAGACAGGTTGGACTGGATGACCTCCAGAGGTCTCTTCCAACCCTCACCAAGGTGGGATTTGTGAAAAGGCCTTTTCCTCCTGAGCAAAGGCTGTGGGACCAAGGAAAGAGAAGGATAGCTGATGCCCCTGGATAATCATCCCAGGTACTGCCTGGAGACTGCTTTACTTACAAAGACATGGAAGAAACCCAAATTAATGACACGTGGTATAGATTCATAGAATGGTTTGGTTTGGAAGGGACCTTAAAGATGCCCTCCTTGTTAGTCAGTCTGCTCTCACAATTTGACCATTTTCCTCTTTCTCTGTGCCTGTTCTTAAACAGTACAGGAGAAGAAAAAAAAAAAAAAAAGTGATGTGTGAGGCAAAGGACAGTGACCTGGAACCACTTTGCTGCTGTGGGGAGCAGGGGGTGGCCCAGGGCTGGAGCTGAAAAGGGCAGGATTTGTGTTAACAGCTTTGCCAGGCTCTGCTGGAATTTTGGGAGCTTGCAGGCTTGTGTGTTTACCTGGAAGTGGAAAGAACAAGAAGCCAAATGAATTCTCTGAGAAGTGAAAGTGGATGTGGGTGGAGGGGTGGAGGCTCCTGCTCAAAGGAGCAGTGGAGAGTTTCCTTGGGGTTCCTTGAGCTGCAGAGCAGCAGCTGTGAATCTGTTTTGTTGCTAACCACATTTAAACCATCAGCCAACAAATCCATTTCCTCCACAGGATGGTGTTTCCTCATCCAAGTGCTTTTCCATGGAGTTCATGGAGTCAAGATGTGTGTGAGGTTCCTGTAGCAATAGTTGCTCCTCATCCCATCCAGGTAAGCTCACCTAAAGGAAGCTGTTCCCCAAAGTCAGAAAGCTCTTGCTGAGCATTCTTCTTGTTACTTCATTCTCCTCTTTTGAACACTCCACCTTGTGCTGTGCTCTCTGGCTGAGGCACTCATGGACTCATACAATGGAAGGCGTTGGATGGGGCCTTTGAAGATCATCCACTCCACTCCCCCACCAAAGCAGGATCACCTAGGGCAGGTCACACAGAAATGCATCCAGATAGGTCTTGAAAGTCTCCAGAGAAGGAGGCTCCACAACCTCTCTGGGCAGCTTGCTCCAGCACTCTCACAGCAAAGGATTTCTTTTCTCATGTTGAGGTGGAACCTCCTGGGTTTCAGTTTGTATCCATTGGCCCTTGTCTTATCACAGGATACTACCAAAAGGGACCTGGTCCCTTCTTCTTGACACCCACCCTTCTGATATTTATAAACATTGAGAAGATCCCCTCTCAGTTTTCTCTTCTCCAGGCTGATCAGCTCCAGGACTCTCAGCCTCAGCCAAAAATAGTGAACAGTGGAGTATGTAGGGGACACAAACCTCAGGGTGTGCTCTGTGGTTGTGGAGGTCTCAACCTGTGGTGGGTGGAGGTGGTCTGGAGAACAACTACAGCAAAGCAACACCTTAGTTGCTTTGTCTTTCACTCAGAGAGGGTCCAGTTTCAGCAGGCAGCACTGAAAAGGGCACCTCAAGGTGAAGCTCAGGAAGGGTTTTAGATAGCTCAACAAAAAGATGGACTTTGCAGTTTCAGTGGTGCCTGGAAGGGGGAATTTGAGGCATGTGGAGTAACTAATCAGATTGGAACTTGCCTTAGAGAAGGGGGCTGAGACTTGTAGGGTTTGTTTACAGGAGCTTTGCATCTAAGTGAGATCCCTTCATGTAAGCTCTTTATATTAATTGCTCTGGAGGAGGCATGTCTCAATGAACAGATGGCTTTATTTCCCTCCCTGGCCTGGAGGCCACGTGGGAGGATTTCCTTCCCCAACACGCTGTCGGGGACAGGTACACAAAGTCACATCTTGTGCTGTGCCAGAGCTGGGACATGGTGGGACCATCCTGGCAGTGCCTAGTGGGCAGCAGGGTAGGCGCAAGGAGCCCCACGTGCTTTCCAACCCCCTGGCTTCACTCTCAGCATCCCATAATAGCACACACGTTAAAGGATGTGACTCTTGAGGAGGTTATTAATGGTTTCCCATGGGAACTGGGAGCCTGGTGGTTTCCATCCATCTCACCCAAGGTTCAGAAATAGAAAGGGGCTCTTCCGTGCTCCCCCACGTCTTGCTCAGCCATGGGTCTGCCAACAGGAAAGTGGGATGCTGTGGGATGCTGTGGGAACAGCTCCTGGGGCTGGGACATGTTTTCCCTGCTGGGGGAAGAGCAGTGAGTCAGCAGAGCTAAAGATGTCTATTGATGATGTCACTGCTTCCTCCTGTCTCCCTGAGACACAGCTCCTCTGCTGTGGTGGGACAATGCATCAGGCACTGGGCTGGTGGGACAGAGCTCTTTGCTGTCAGGGTGGCAAGGAGGACTTGGTGCTTGGTGGTAGCACAGTGGGACCTTCAGATTGGAAGGTGGATAAGATGTTAGTTGAATGGGCCTAAAGTGGTTGGGTAATGCTCCACTAGTGCCTGGCAGGGTGATGGGGAGAGAATCAGCAGCAGCCCACAAGCAGGGTCAGGCTCTCTGGAGTTATTTTGACAGGCAGTGGTGGAGTCCTCATCCCTGGAGGGGTTTCAAAGCTGTGTAGATGTGGTGCTGAGGGACATGGTTCAGTGGTGACCTGGCAGTGCTGGGTTAATGCTTGGACTTGGTTGTCTTAAAGAGCTTTTCCAACCAAAATGATTCTGTGATTTGAAACCCACTTTGGAGAGGGCAAGGGAACGACATCCAAATTATGTCATGCATCCCCTCTGCAGGAAAGGACATGATCATGCTGAGTAAGGGAATTTCTTGGCTCTGAGGTGTGGAGTTTTCACACTCTCTGAGCTTCAAAAGCCGGAGCAGCTCAAGCTGAGCTGTGTACATCACAGGGGTTGGCTCTGGGGTCCCCATTTCCTCAGCCTGCAGCAAGCTGCTACCCCTTGGCAGAACCTGACTGTGCAAGTCAAAGGCTGTGAGGAGAAAATTAAGCTTCAAACCCAGATTTTGTCATAGAGTTGTTTTGGTTGGAAAAGACCTCCAAGATCACTGAGTCCAACCATCAACTTAGAACCACAATGGCCATCAAACCATGACCCCCAAGTGCCATGTCCACAGGTTTCTTTGAACACCTCTAGGGATGGGGACTCCACCACCTCCCTGGGCAGCCTGTTCCAATGCCTGACCACTCATGCAGCAAAGAAATTGTTCCTAATAGGCGATCAAAACCTCTCCCTCCATCTCCCTCCATCATCTCCCTCCATCTCCCTCCATCTCCCTCCATCATCTCCCACAAAACTGATAGGAGAAGTGGGGGAGACCCCAAAACACAAAAAAATCCACACAGGAACGCTCAGTTACGCACAGGCACTTTCAAGACCAGTTGAGGGATCTTTCCACATCCTGGGAGGATCCTAGCATGCAGCACCTCCCAGCACAGCCCCTTCTTGTCCTTTCCTAATGACACTGTTTTTTCTGGGCTTTCCTTGGGCTGCAAATGGTTATGCAAATTCCCAAATACTTTCCTACTTCCTTTTGCAGCTGTCTAACAGAACGGATTCTTTTCTGATACTTACCTAACTCGGGAAATCTGTTTTCCATCTCATTTCAGCCAAGGTTTTTCTTCTTCTTTTTATTATTTTTTTTTTAAGTTTTTTTTTTTTTTTTCCCCCAGTCCTTTCCAGTCATTTTCCTTTAAGACTTTTGGTTTGCTGAGTGAGCTTTGCAAGGTGGGGATAAATGAAAGTGAAAATCTATTGCTTGTCACACGTTGCTGCTTAGAAATGTGGGATTTCCACAAACACTCTTCCCCCCCACCCCACACACACATTCTGGATTGGAAGAGAGGGATATAAATCATTGGCTTAAAACCAGGGTAATTCAACAAGATTATAGGAGAGAGAAAATCCACTTCCTACCCAAAGTAACAGTCTCTTCATTTCTCCACCTACACAAGCCCTACGCATCCCCTGAGCTGCTCGAGATCCTCTTTTGTGTTTTCCTGCCAAGGCTGTGGTACAATAATTAACATCCATATGCAAAGATGTCCCTGTGAAGCCCATGGTGGGGTTCATAATTACTTTTGAATTGGTCAGAGAGTTCCCATTCCTCAGCCTGCTCCACTCTGCTTGAGGAGTCCCAGACCTGGAAGGAAAAGAAAAGCTCCAAATGCCAGGACAGAAGGATGTGTTCAAGGGTTGCCATCTTTTTGCCACCTTACCCTTTTTTAAGTAGCATGAGCAAACCAGGCTTTTCTTTGCTGGGAGGGAAGTTCTGGGATGGGTAGAGCAGTGTGCATGCTTTGTCCACCCCAGAGCTTTGGATACACCATCCCACTGATCCCCTGCACTGCTGCCACCAAAGCTACAGTGGGATGCTATTTTGGGCCCCTTGCTCCAAGAAGGATATTGAGATGCTGGAGTGGGTCCAGAGGAGGGCAACAAAGGGTTTGGAGAAATCATAAAGAGCAGCTAAGGGACCTGGGGTTGTTTAGTCTGGAGAGGAGGAGGCTAGGGGGAGACCTCATGGCTCCCTGCAACTACCTGAAAGCAAATTGCAGCTGGCTGGGTTGGTCTCTCCTCCCAAGCAACAAGTAACAGGACAAGACTCAAGTCACCCCAAGTCAGGTTTAGGTTGGTCATTAGAAGAAACTACTTCACTGGAAGGGTTCTCAAAGACTGGAGCAGGCTGCTCAGGGAGGTGGTTGAATCCCCATCCCTGAAGTGTTTCAAAGAGGCAGAGATGTGGTGCTGAGGGGCATGGTTTAGCACCAGCCTTGGCAGAGTTAGAGGATGGTTGAACTCCATGATCTTAAAGATCATTTCCAATGAAGATGTCACAGAAAAAAGTGCTCTGGAGCCTGCCTAGCTCTGACTTGCAGGAGGAAGTTCCAGTGATGAATTTTCAATGAATTGTTTTTCTAATTATAGAAAATTATTTTTACAAACATTTTCCTAGGAAGAGAGTTGGAACCCAGAGCCAAAAAGGTGAAAGGCTGAAATTTAGTCCCTAAAAAATGAGCCACATGCTAATTTAATTTTAATTATCAGGCTAAATACTTCTTCAAAATGCAGAGCAGCTGCTGAGCTCATTCCACCACCGCAGTGAGTGCTGGTGCAATGCTGCAGTGAGACCTGGCCAGGCTGGGGAGATGGGTGGAGAGGAACCTCATGGAGTTCAACAAGGACAAATGTAGGGTCCTGTACCAGGGAAGGAATAATCCCCAGGAGAAGGACCTGGGGACTGCTGGGAAACGTGAGCCAGAAATGTGCCCTCACGGCCAAGAAGGCTAATGGTGTCCTGGGGTGCATTAAGAGGAGTGTGGCCAGCAAGTCAAGAGAGGTTCTCCTCTCCCTGTACTCTACCCTGGGGAGGCTACATCTGCAGCACTGGGTCCAGTTCTGAGCTCCCCAGTTCAAGACAGACAGGAGACTACCTGAGAGAGTCCAGCAGAAGCTCCAAAGATGCTGAGGGGTCTGGAGCATCTCTGTGAGGAGGAAAGGCTGAGAGCCCTGGGGCTGCTGAGCCTGGAGGAGAGCGGCCCCAGAAGGGATCTGCTCAATGCAATAGTTAAAGGACCTGTGGGGAGCAGGAGGCTGGGGCCAGACTCTTGTCAGTGGTCCCCAGGGACAGGAGGAGGGCAATGGGCACAAACAGGAGCCCAGGAGGTTCGGCACAAAGATGAGGAGCAGGTTGTTTGGCGTGAGGGTGCTGGAAGCCTGGAACAGGCTGCCTAGAGAGGCTGTGGAGTCTCCTGGCAGACCTGGTTTAACGGCCGCGGTGCTCTCACGTCGATGGTTGTTGGACTTGCTGATCCTGCAGGTCTGTTCCAACGGAAACGATTCTGTACTTCGTATCAAATCACCTAAGGGTTAAAGCCGGACGGTTTCCCTCCTGCTCTCCCCCCGCCCCAAGTCACCAAAGGTAACGACACCGCCGTCCATTGAGCCGGGGAAGAATTTGCCATTGAGCGGGCAGCGCCGGGCTCGCTGCGGCCCCGAGCCGCCGACAATATCGCATTACCCGCGCCGCATAGAGAGCGGAGCCGCTTCCGCCGGCGCCTCCAGAATGGGGGGATCTCTTTACAAAGCCCCCACTTCAGGCCAGCTGAATGCCTCCTCCCAGCCTCCCAAATCCCGCTGCCCTAATCCCTTGCAGCAACAAAGATCTGTTTCTTTGCTTAGCATGAAGTAGACCTCAGAGGGCCGGTGTGTGCCTTGGCCTGGAGGCCAAAAAGCCTCCTGTTTACAATTTCCCTATTCCTGTTTTTAATGTTGTTCTGAGAAGCAGCCACAAAGGGCTGGTTTTGTCCAGCGGGAACAAGGGAGCTATTAGAGAGGGGACGGAGGAAGGAAGGAAGGGAGATCCAAAAGGAGCAGCCCAGGAGGGATTAGCATACACAGCTGTTCCCTCAGGGATGCTTTTGAGAATTTCCCTCTCATTTACATTTTTTAATATCTGGTTTCCTCATTTCCAGCCCCCCTCACCTCCCCCCCTCCAATGTCTTCGGGACCATCTGCCCATTTTATTGGATTTTTTGTTGTTTTCACGGCAGGAGCATCCAGCCCAGTGTGCTTAAATCCTGCCATCCCCACCGGCTGGGCTTCACCCCTTTTGCTCACTTTAAGCCCTGTCTCCTGCTTTGCTTGTCTTATCCCAGAATCCCAGCAGAGTGGGGGTTGGAAGTGACCTCTGGAGATCATCCAGCCCAATCCCCTTGCTAAAGCAGGGGCACCCACAGCAGCTCGCCCGGGATCATGGCCAGGTTCCACTTGAAGGAGAATCTTGTTTGGTGTGAGGGTGCTGGAGTCCTGGAGCAGGCTGCCCCTCTGGACAGGTTGTGAAGCCTTCTCTGGAGATCTTCCAAACCCACCTGGCTGTTGTGATCCTACTTTAGTAGGGGGTTTGGACTGGATAATCTCCAGGTTCCAGGCTTACCACTCTGCAACTCTGCTCTGGTATAGAGCTACAACTCCCTATGCTTGCCCACACCTACACTCATCCACATCACCCATCTGAAGTGGGGACATTTTATTGCAGAGAAATGTCCAGCACAGCACTTTTTTCCTTCATGAAACAGAAGAGGTCATCAAATCCAGCCACTAACATTAACATGACCATGGTTTAATGGCCATGGTAGTGTTAGGTCAATAGTTGGATTTGATTGTCTTAGAGATTCTTCTCAACCAAATCAATTCACTGATTATCTATCTATCTATCTATCTATCTATCTATCTATCTCTATATATATATCTGCCTCTACTTTTACAGCTCCAGTTTGGTTGTTTCCAGTCTGCAGCCTGTTCCTCACACTGAGGCTACAGCAGGTCCTTCCAATTAATGACCTGGTTTATTTATTCCCCCCACCCCCACCCCCCAGCACAGGAGCACTCCAAAGCTAATTAAGGCCATTAAAAAAAATTTATTTTAGGCAAATGGATGCTCTACCCGGAATTGTAATCCAGCTAAATGCAGGAATAAATCAAGAATTGGAGTTTTACTGTCCTGATCCTGAATGTTTCACTGTATCTCCAGCATAAGGGATCCCATTGTATGGATTTAGAATGTCTGCAGCTTTTACGTGGCTTCGTGTTGAATATTTGAAGTTCCTTCTAGGGAGGTATCAAACCAAAAGCTGCATTCGAGCTCCAGCTCAAAAGTTTTTACATATTCAGAATGACTTAGTGCTTATAAAAGTAATTTGCTCCTGTGGAATCTGTTTAATAGATCTCCTGGAAACAGGGTGGTTTGTCCCATCCAGCAGGAGCTTGGGCTGTGAACTGGAGGCTGTGGTTAACATCCTCCCGACTCACTCGGGGACGTCCAGCCTCAACCCTTCCTTCCTGCCCACAGTGGAATTATCATTAACTCCTAACTCCTTTTCAAGAAGAACATTTTATTTTATTTTATTTTATTTTATTTTATTTTATTTTATTTTATTTTGGCAGCCTGTGGAATCCTTCCAAGCATGTCTCCTTTTTCACAAATGAAAGGCCAGCCTCCTCCTCCAGATGCCGGCTCAACCATCCTGACTTGGTACCAACTCACCAAGGCACCAGCTCAGCACTGCCACCTTTAAAGCAGCTGAGGAGAACACTTCCTCAAAAGCCACAGTTCCAGCTACTCTTATTATTCATCATATCCTTGATGGGTATTATGAGTGTGATGGAACTTAATATTAAAGGAACTTCAGGTTCAGCAGCCCCCAGCAGACCTGGTTTCTGTGCAGCACAGGCTTCTCCCATGGGCTTAGAGAATGAGGACTGTGATGAGAGGGTTGATGCTAATGGACATTTTCTAAATCGTTACTTGTAGCAGGACCAGGGAAGCGATCGTGCCCCTGTACTGGTGAGGCATTGGTGAGGCCAAACCTCAAATCCTGGGTTCAGTTTTGGGCCTTCGCTCCAAAAAGGACATTGAGGGGCTGGAGTATGTCCAGAGAAGGGCAAGGTGAAGGGTCCGGAGAACAGGGCTGGTGAGGAGCAGCTGAGGGAACTGGGTTTGTTTGGAGAAGAGGAGACTGAGGGGAGACTTCCTTGCTCTCCAACTCCCTGAAAGGAGGCTGGAGCCAGGTGTGCTCCTGACTCCACACCCATCTCCTGTGGTAGAACAGACCAGGGTGGTATCATTGTTGGAGTCAGGAGATCAAACCAATATTAAATCCAATTTGCCTGACTAGAACCAGTGAAGATTTAGCACCGTCAGTGTCAGGACACTTCAGCATTGACTGAACTATATTTTTAATATCTATGAATTTCCTGTTCTTAGATTGAGTCCAGTAAATATGTTGGGCTGTGGATAAAAACTGTCCTGCCTCTGACTTTTTTTATGGTGGAAACAAGATATGTTTTCCTTAATCCTCTTCATTTTCACTAATTTTTCTATTCCTTTATTCTTTTTGTTACCAAGCACAGTGATAATAAAATTTAGCACCTTGATGAAGATGAGACCCTCTCCAGTGTCCTCCCCAGCAGCAGGGTATTGATGATTGATGGATCTGGGCTGTGATCGCTAAGCAACCACCAACTCCCTGCTTTAACCCAGCTCATTTCCTTGCTGGATCCAGCTCCCTCAGCCCTACGTTTCCTTGAGGTAATACTTGAGTCCCTAAACCTGACATTTCTGGCTGCTCAGGCTCTTTTTTTTTTTCAGTCTATTTTTCCTTGTGAGAGGTTGTGCCCTGGGTGAGTGGTTGGCTGGTTCCTTCCCCTGGGGGTGTGGTAAGGATGGCTCCAGCAGGACCTTGTTCTCCTCACTCATCCCCCAGTTCCCAAGGCTGATGTTGTAGCTGCTGTGGTGACAGGGACCAAGATGGGGACCACCAGTTTTGTTCTCCCAGATGACAGCTTCTGGCTCCTCCAGTGCATTGTTTTGTACTGACAGGAACAAATTAGGGCATTGTCCTTGCTTCAGGAAACTTCACATCTTCCCTTGATGAGGCCCTGGCCCCAGAAAGCACCTGTTTGCTCCCCCAACAGTGACTCTCAACACAAACATACGGGGCTGGTGTCCTGAGGTGAGGGGTATTTTTCTTGTTAGGGTTGACTTGGGAAGCTTGCCTGTACATAAAGAGGGAATAAGGAGCCATTTGATAGCTGTTGGGATAGCTGGAACACCTCCATGCTTTGGAAAGATGGGATGTTGAGCCGTGTCCTACTTCATCCCTGCTAAACCTCCTCAGAGAATTGGGAATCTGGGAGAAGGTGCTGGTGGAGACTCTGGAACGAGCCTGTGCTGTCCCTGTGTCCTCTGAGTGAGCCATCTGTATGAAGGGGACATCTGCACTGATGGGGCTGGGCTCTCCCAGTAAGGATGGGGTGACTGGAGGGTGCCATGGTGGTGTGAAGCAGAGTTGGAGAGGAGAAGCTTTGTCTTGTGTGTGTGTGGAGGGAATCCAATAGAAAATATCACTGTTTGGTGCAGGAGGGAAAGCTGGAGAATGGAGTGAAGACAGTGTGGAAAATCATTGGGGTGCAGGATGGGGGTGGTTTGTAGCTCTGGAGAGGGGAGAAGGGCTGGGGCGGAGTGGGACAAGAAGGTCTAGGGCAGTGCTGTGAAGATGGGAAGAGGCAGATCCTGTGGAAGGCAGCTGGGGAAGAAGCTTTCTGTGCAGGAAGCTGAGATGTTATGATTAGTGCTCAGTTTCCTGGACAAAAGGATTCTTGTCTGTTGAAATATTTCTGCTTCACAGAGCCCCAGTTCCCCAGACACAATGAAATTTGCCTTTTCTCCCTGGCCTGCTCCTTTTCCATTTGCAGCAGGTGGATCAGGCTGCTGTGTGCTGCCGAGTCAGGGATACACAGCCTGCTGCAGGAGCTGCTTCACTTGGGCACCAGGGAAAGGCAGGTTCTGGGGCTTTGTTCCAGTGTCCTGGTGCACCTGCTGGTGGAGATGCTGCCCTGGTGAGATCACATCCTATTCCTGGAAGGTCCAGCAAGAAAGCTCAGTCAGCTTGCTGTCACACTGGTCTCATATGACCAGGGCTGCTCCAGGTACCTGTGCCCCAAGGTGGCACAAGGATGGTGTGGGGGCAACAGTGCCAGGCAGCAGAGCCCCTAGGTGAAGTGAGCTCAGGGTGGGGGTTCAGCATTAGGGTAGAAGATGGAATTTGTGCTTGTGAATGGAAATCATGGAATCCCAGTCTGGTTTGGGTGGGAAGGGACCTTTTAAGGTCAGCTACTCTAATGCCCCTGCAGTCAGCAGGGACATCTGAAACTAGAGCAGATTGCTCAGAGCCCCAAACAACCTGACCTGGAATGGCTACAGGGATGGGACAGATCCCATCTCTCTGGGCAACCAGGGCCAGGGTCTCACAACTGCAGTGTCAGACATTTCTCCCTTCTCTCCAGCCTAAATCTGCTTCTTTGAGTTCAAACCATCACCCTTTGTCCTGTCACAACAGGCCCTGCTCAAAAGTCTGTCTCCAGCTTTCTTCTTGCCCCCTTTAAGCACTGAAAGGCCACCAGAAGGTCTCCCTGGAGCCCTCTCTTCTCCAGGCTGAGCAACCCCAACTTCCTCAGCCTGGCCTCACAGCAGAAGGCTTCCAGCCCTCCAGTCATTGCTGAGGCCTCCTCTGGGGTGGCTGCTGCTGCTGTCACACCATTTGTCCATGCTACTTGGAGCTACTGACAAAGTAATTGTGAGCTGCCTAATTGTTTTTGGATGATATTCAGGCACCAAAGTGGAGTGGAAGCAACTTTCCAGGATGGCTTTGAGCTCTTTGGTGGTGGTGTCATTGCTGGGTTGGTTGCAGGGAGAAGTGAACCTGGAGAGGTGGGCAGTGGAGCTGGAGCCATGGGATGCAGGAGCCTGTGGCATGGTTGTTGGGATGTGGGGAAGTGAACAATGAGGTGCAATCAGAAAAAAATATTTTCTTCTCAGTCTCAAGCCCTTCAGTTGTGTGTGGAAGGAGAGGATAAGTGTTTGGAGTGATGGGATGGAGCAGCCCCTGGCTGAGCAGCAGGATGGTGTCTGAAGCTGGGATGCACACCCTGGTGTCCACAGCATGTGCACACAATGAATGAACATGTGTGAGAGGCATGAAGAGAGCAGAAGGTGTGTTCCAGAACCCCAGCACTGGTTGCCCGGACAGGCTGGAGGAGTGGATAGTGTTTAAGAGCCATGGGGACCTTTATCTGCTCCTTGGTGGGGGACAGTGCTAATCAGCTGGGCTTAGCAGCATGTGGGATGGCAGGAGGAGCAGGAGGGCTGCTAAGCAGCAGGAAATGGTTTCCTGTGAGATGGGCTTAGCACAACATAAACCACATAGAGTTAAAGCCTGAGGTGGTGACTGAGCTGGAGCTACCCAGCAGATGTGGGCAGAGGGTGAGGTTTCTCCTGCATGGTGGTGCTGCAGCTGCTGCTGAAGGACACTGTCCATCAGCAGCTTTTCCCTTTGGACAGAAAGGCTTCTGCAGTGTTTCAGAGCCTTTAAGCCCCAATCAACCTGACATGGAATGGTTCCAGGGATGGGGCATCTCCCATCTCTCTGGGTAACCTGGGTCAGGGTCTCACCACCCTCATCATCCTTGTGCCTGGAAATAATTTTCCTCCTTTATTTATCCTGTGCTTAAGGTGTGTTTTTAAGACCTACAACAAGCTGCCAAGTGCCTGGAAATAATTTTCCTCCTTGATTTGTCTTGCACTTAAGGAAGCTCTTCACAATGAGAGTGGTGAGATATTGGAACAGGTTGCCCAGAGATGTGGTTGAGGCCCCATGCCTAGAGACATGCAAGATCAGACTTGCTGTGGCCCTGGGCAGTCTGATCTAGTGGGAGATGTTCCTTGGTGACTGCAGAGAGGTTGGACAAGATGACCTTTGAGGGTCCCTTCCAAGCCAACGCAATCTGTGTGTTTTTAAGACATAGTGCAGTTGTCATTTGAAAGCATTGACTTGGCTTTTGGTGGTCACCACATGCACCAAGGTTCCTCTGTGCTTGGTGGTGACAGCAGACAGTCTCAGGGGTGAGGGGTGGGGGGATGCAGACGTTCTGTGCTTTGGGTGGTAGATGGATCACGGTCCAGCTGCGGAAATGGGCCGGGGGAGGATGTGAGCAACAGAGGATCCATATCCTGGAAGTGTGGTGGTGTCATGCCTCGGGAATTCAGCAGGATCAATGCCTTTGCCTGCTCTGCTGCAGACAATCTGCCTGATGTGGGAATCAGAGCTTCCTGCAGCACTAGCTCAGTGGGGAAGGGAAAACCCTGAGAGCCAGCAGCAGAGGGGAGGATGAAGCAGGTAAAGCCATCAGCAGTGACCACCCCTTGTGTGGGGATTATGCTGAGCTTGGAGCTGTGGCTTCCTGATGCTCCAAGAGGAGTGGGGGCTGAGAGCAGGAAGGGGTTTCTGTGTGGAGGGTGGGGACGTGGGCAGTGCTGCTGCACCCCACAGCCAGGGAGAGCTGCAGGAGTGGGCATCATCAAGAGCTGTGGCTGCTTTGGTTCTCTTGCTGGAGTCTCCACGGCATCATGAGGTGCCCTGAAACCCTGGCCACCAACCACCACGTCACCCCATGGCTCTTGCAGCCCCAAGCTGTGTGTGTCCAGCAGCCTGTCCAAGATGCCAACCACAGGAAAGCAGCTGAAACCCAAGCTTTGCTCTTGCTTGGATTCCCATCAGCTCCCAGAGCTTAATCACAGACTAGTGCAGGCTCCCTCCTTGGACTGGTTTGGTTCTGGATCCTGGGCCAAACGGTCTCTGAGGAAGAGGAAGGAGAAGCCACTTTGTGGCATCAAACCCTCCCTCGAGCCTTGCCAGCAGTGTGACCCTTCCACCCTTCCTGCTGTGCGTGGAGGTTCTTTGCCAGCCCTGGTCCTATGGTGTGGGGCTGCAGCTGGGAGCGGGGTGTCCGCAGGGTGGGAGCAGCCTTTAGCACCCCAGACTGGCCTCACCCGGGGGAGGATGCAGGGGACCATTTGTCGGCCAGATGCGGATCCAGATGTTGGCCTCGCATCCTGCTCCTCCCCGGCTCCGCATCGCCATCTGCTGGGCGTCCCTCGCCACGGGCACAGCGGCAGCGAGTGGCTTCGGAGCGGCAAAAGCACAGCCCCTGGCTGAGCGTCCCAGAGGGGAGCGGTCTGCGGGGGTTGTGCGTTTTATAATCTTCTTTGTTTTCTGATCCATCCCCTGCCCCAGCAGGTCATGGAACCCCAGACTGCTTTGGGTGAGAGGAGACCTCCGTGAGGGTCCTCAAACAAGTGTGCCTTGCCACTGGGGCAATGGCTTTTGTATACCCTCAGAAAGCTCAATCCTGTGTGGAAGAAGCATCATGCTCCATTTTCACACCCCCTTCCCTCTGAGAGATTTAGACTCTTGAACTCTTAATGTAAGATCAGGCATAGCCCACTGCAAGATTTCCTACCGACCTTTATTCTTCTGCTCCTCTGTCACATTTTATTTACAGCTCAAGACTTCAGTTTGGGACCAAAGGGAAGACTGAGCTGGAGGTGACTTTTGGCAGCCCTTTGGTTCCTTGGCTGCTGAACACATCTCTTCGACCATGCCACCCCAACTACAGCTCCACCTACACCCCACCCACGGCCACGTCACCTGGGTGCAGCGGAGTCAGACCTCTTCCCATCTCACTTTTTCATGCAATGCCACCAGAAAAAGGTTAGTCAAAGGACTTTGGGCTTGTCTGCACCTGAGGAAACTCACTGTAGGGCAAGATGGAATTGGTATTGGGATTAGAGAAGTGCTGACCATGGTTGTATGGGGTGACATGTCCCCGCTGGTTGCTATAGGCATCTGCAGGTGTCTAAGGAGGACAGGGGAAGCTGATCTGGGGTAGGACAGGTCAGTGTGATGCTCTCACCTGGCAGGAGCAACTCTTGAGCTGCTTGGAAGATCTACTTCATGTCAGGAGAGGAGGAACCTAACTTCCTGAAGGGTTTGTCACAAAGGCCCTGCAGTGCCACTTGTAGTCACCAGGGGGCCCCACTGCCATTTTCAGACCCCCTTTTAGCTCAGCACTGGAGGTGGTGGGAGGAAGTTGCTTGGGAACAGGGTGCAAGGCACTGCCACCATCATGCAACCCATTCTTGCTGCACCATCAGACCTTAGTCTGGAACAAGGTCAAAGGACTTTGGCACCTTGAATCACTGATGACCAGACTCTGGGGGAGACATATTTACTTAATAAATAAATACAAATAACATATAGCAGGGAGCAGCACGATGTGGAGCAGTAATCATGTCGTAAGGGAGGCTGGGATGTCATGGAGCCTTTGGATGCAGCTAGTTTAGCTTGACACACCTAGGACATCAAGCAAGCAGAATCACAGAATGACAGGGCTTGGAAGGGACCTCTGAAGGTTGAGTCCAACCCCTCTGCTAAAGCTGGTTCACCTAGAGGAGGTTGTACAGGGTGGCATCAAGGTAGGTTTGGAATTGCTCCAGGGATGGAGACTGCATCACCTCTCTGCAGCACCAATACTACGATTGATGGTGCAACCTGAAGGGCATACTAGAAGCTACATATTTGGATGGATAAATGTGTTAATACAGGAGGCCTTACCTCAGAATAACTGGGGACAGTAACTGGAATGTCCTTGGGGTGTCTTTGGCCCCATTTCTAGGTGCCTGCCCCTGGGCAGGTTTGTAATGTCCCCAGGAGCTGCAGCACGGTCATGGCAGGCTCCATGCAGAGGGCAAGGGGAATGAAGGTACAGATGGACCTTGGTGGGGGGGGCAGGGGGTGTTGATGGACCCGGAAGTGTTGGTGGACCTTGAAGGGTTCTGATGGACCTTGTGGGCTGTTGAGGCTTCCCTCTCATCTCTGCAAAGCTTTGTGCAGAACAGGTTTGTTCTGCATTGTCTATTTTGGGTCAAGCCTTTGCCTAAAGCTCTGAGCTCTAACATTTGGCTCTGTCCTATAGCCAAAGAGAGAAGGAGGGAAAAGGAGGAGGTGGCAGCTGGCATTTGGGGTTCAGGGTGATCTCTGAGCTCCCAGGATGGGGCTTAGTCAGCTGAGACAGGCAGTGGGAGGAAGAGGATGGCTTTCTGGCCGTAGTGAGTCCGTGGCCCCAGCTTGCTGTTCCCGTTCTTCTTCAGCCCTACAAACCAGTTCTTATCCGCGTGCTTTTTGGAGACGTAGGTGTTGTAATGATTTTCCTCCAGTCTCTCAAGGAACAGGCACTCCTCACTCAGTAACTGCTGAAAGACAGCCCCCAGTAACCACAGTGAGATGTTGGAGGGAGTAGGACAGCTAGGAGGCTATCCAGACCCACCTCCCAGATCTTCCTGCCCCAGTAAACTTTGAATTTCAAGTGTGGAGCTTTGATTTAGTCCCCTGGGCTACTCCTGCTTTAACTTATCCATGACCTGGGCACTTTAGTTGGCAGTAACCAAGCCTCATGCTCTGTAAGCTGGTCCTGGCACCAGTTCCTGTTCTGGCACTGAGCTGTGTGGTGGTAGCTGTGGGTTCAGAGGGAACAAAACAGCTCTTTGGTGAGGCTAAGCAGCCTGTGACCAGCATTACGTGGGCTGCACTTGGCTATAAATGGGACTGTTTTCAAAGGCCCAGATTATTTTGGGTGACTCGGTGCCCTCCAGTTCCTGGGCACAGCAGGGTAAGCTCCTGCCTTGCACAATCCCACTCAGACCAGAATGTTGTGGCTGCTGCTCACCCCAGCACAGGGTATGGTGCATCCAGGGTGCAGAGGAAAGATGTAAGGAGGGCTTTACTCAGTGGCTGTGGGTCATTGCTGGGGGCTGCTGCTTCTGCAGCCTCGACTCCCTGACTCTCACTCCAAATAAAGCCACAGAGAGGTGATTCAGGGGGGAGGCAGAGGTGTGGGCAAGGTGCTGCTGGGGCTTGAAGAGCTGGGCTGGGGTTGCACCCCAGCAAAGTGCCCCCATGGCCCCAGCAGAGCTGGCAGCTGCTGAAAGGATACAAAGCAGCTGCTGCTCCAAAAGTGCAATGCAATAGTTTGAGTGTCAGAGCTGAAATACAACATTTGCCATGGGGCAGGCTGGGAAACGGTGTTTCCTGGCTATTTACTTATTCCCCTCTCCCAAATAAAGCTGGTAGAAGAGTGGCCCTCCAGCTGCCAAAATAACATGGAGAGGCTAATAGCTGCTTGTGGTTTGCATTACTCAGAGCTCTGAGATTGCTGCGAACCTCAAACCTTCTCCTCGTCTGGTGCCTCCAAAGCCTCCCACTTACCGAGCCATACAGCAGCCCGTTGGTGTCCATTGCCAGGTACTGGCCAGACTGGGTGCTCCTTATGTACACCTCTCCCACGCTCTCTGCACTTAGCTGGAGCTGAACTGGAGGGAAAAAAGAGGACAAAAACAACACAATGAAAAGGAAAATAGGAAAAGGGGTCAAAAAAACTGTTAGAGATAATGTCCCGGCTGCTAGGAACGTTAGCAGGGTGTTTTTGCTTGGAAGCTTGGCTTAGAAAGAGTGGCCAGGAAACAGGACATCATGTAATCAAAGTGTCTCCATGGGCCCTGGGTTTTAAGCTCCATGGACTGAAGTTTGAGGAGGGGACATTTAGAATGGAGATGAGGAAGAAATTCTTTACAGTGAGGGTGGTGAGACAGTGGAACAAGTTGCCCAGGCAGGTTGTGGATGCCCTCTCCCTGGTGGTGTTCAAGGCCAGGTGGATGAGGCCCTGAGCAACCTGGGCTAGTGGAAGGTGTCCCTGCCCATGGAGGAGAGTTGGAACTAGATGATCTTTAAGGTCCCTTCCAACCCAAGCCATTTTATGATTCTATGTCCCTCTCCTTCACAGAAGCTCCATGACCAAGCTTTAGGAACCAAAGAGCAATTTTTTTCATCAAAGAGCAGGCAGCCTTTTGGTTAAGACACTGGAAAGGGACACAGGAGTTTGGCAGCTTAATTCTGGTTCTCATTTCCACATTTCTCATGTGGGTTTGACAAAACACATCGGGGGTGACAGCAGAAGAAGTATTTTGAAAGCTAAAGCAAGGACAGGCAGATTTCAGATGGCTGTGTGGCAAAACCCTGATCTGAACCATCCAGTCACCAGTGGTTGGTGTTACCCACTGTGGACAGTGGAGAAACAGGAAGGCTTGGTCTTCATCCTAGAAAATCCCTCCTGTGGGTAGCCATGAGCCACATCTTAGATGGTCCTAGTTTGTGGTACTAATATGGATTTGATACTAAACCCAGACCTGAGCCTGCCAGGTCACAGGTTGGGCAGGGGCATTGGGTTTGTTGTGATGTTGATGTTCATCACCCACCAGCCACCAGCTTGCAGTCCCTGTCATCCAGCCTGCACCTCAGCTAGAAGCTCTAAGGCTAAAAACAGCTCCTTTTGGTCTTGCCCCGTGGGAGGTGAACAGGTCAGCTGCAGGACAGTGTGTCTGGGCCACCTCCCTCCTCTGCTCAGCATTCTGTACCTACCCCAGCAGATTTAACCTTTCTTTTTTCCTGTTCCTTTTGCCCTGGGGGTTCCTCATTTTCTTGCTTTGCTCATTACAGGACTTTGAGTAAAGAATGAAACCTTGGGTCAGGCTCTTGTCGAAGGTGTTTATCAGGAAAAGGCTGGTTGGTTGGAGAGCAACTTTGGGAGGAACCCTTTCTATGTGCTCAGAGAGGACCCCAGGGGTGGGCAGAAAACTAAAACCTGAGCAATTAGCAGTCAGAGGGCTGTGGTTATATCCAGAATGGGATTCACAGAGTCCAGCTCTTCCAAAGGACCATTCCCATCTCCTAGTCCGCTTTCACTCCTGGGCTTTTACTGGAGAGATTTGTAACAGGAATAATTAGAATCATAGAATTATTTGGGATGGAAAAGACTTCCAAGATCATCAAGTCCAATGCTTAACCCAGCACTGCCAGATCACCACTAAACCATGCTCCTCAGCACCACATCTCCATGGCTTTGAAACCCCTCCAGGGATGGACACTCCACCACTAGCCTGGGCCAGGCTTTGGCGACCCTCAAGGGGAAGAAATTGTTCCTCATGTCCAACCTAAACCTCCCCTGGTGCAACTTGAGGCTGTGTCCTCTCATCCTATCAAAGGTCCCTTCTGTGGTTCTGACTCTGGCTGCCCAGGTGTTCTCCATGAAGGCTGGAAGAGAGATCAGCTGCAGGCTGTTGGTACTGATGGGATGCAGGGTGGGGCAAGGTTTAAATGCTGCTGCTCCACGTGGCTGTAGCCTTTGTAAGAGCTTGGTAGTGGTCCTGGTTGGAGTGGCTGTGCTGGACACAGTGCTATGTGCTGGGATTCTTGCTGCTGCAGCACCACTGGGACTCTCCTCCAGCTCCTCTGTGGCTAGAGGTGGGTACTGGGATGGGGCACAAAGGTGTTTAATGGTGATGGTGGCCTAAAGCCTTCCTGTCTTGAGTCTGGGCTTGCTGCAGAGGATGTGGGTATGTTATAAGAGCTCATTTGGGTGGGTGTTGTTGGTATGTCCCCTGGTTTCCTCTCATCCTGTTGCTTGTTTAGATTGGTTTGAATGAAGCCTGATCAGATACCTCAGCTCCAGTTCCTTTGTGAATTGGTTTTGTCCCCATTTGATGAGGTAACAGCTGATGGCACTTTTTGGTATGGCAGAAGTCCATGTTCCAGTGAACTCTTTGCTGTAGTGGCTCACATTCTTCATTTCTGGAGATTCCTCCCCTGCCAGGACACTGCTCCATAAATGATGTTTAATAAGCAAATTGTGTAGGTGCAGCTTTGCAGTAGTCCACAATCCCTGGTTCAGGCTGGGAGATGGCAAAGCCAGGGGAGCTCCATCTCACCTTGCATTCACTGCAAGGTGCTGCAGCCCCAGCACCTAGCCAAGAAGTCCAGACAGGGAAAGAGTAGAACAAGATAAAAATGATGATAGAGTCCTAAAAGTTGCCTCAGAGCTCTCTCTGGGCATGGGGAGACCCTCTAGCTGCTGCTGAGGTCATGAAGGTCTCTGGCTGCAAAGGGAGGAATGGGAGGTCTGGAGAAAGGAGCTTATGCCCAAAATCTTGGTTTTGTAGAGGTCTGTCTGGAGCTTCCCTTCCACGAATGGGATGAAACAAACGAAAAGAAAGCTGCAGCAGGCAGCAAAGAACAAAGACTTGATGAGGGAATCCTTCCATAGGACTGGACAACAAATCTGGGAGTGAGCAGCTCCTTGGAGATCTTCCCTCACTGTGGGGCTAAAGCTGGCAAGGGGCTTTAAGGTAAAAATACAAACTGTTGCTGTTGGTCTGGAACAAAATGACCTGGGCAGCTGCAGAGCACCAGTAGAGGCTCTATTGCAGCCCTGCACATCAGCTCCCCAGATAAGCTGTGGACATTCTGGTGTCCTGCTCCTCCTTGCTGTCACCTCCAGGCTTCCGTAGGGATCCAGCTGCCACTTGTCCCAGCTGTGTAAGCAGGATGCCACAGTGCTAGTTATAGTCTTCTCATGTGCCAGGGGGTGGTTCTGAGCAGCTCTGGTTTGTGCCAGGGCAGGACTGTGGTTGCACAGAGGTGGGTACCTTGCTGGCAGGACTGCTCCATGGGCACGCAGCCCTTCCAGGAGATCCCCCAGGAAATGTTTGTGCTTTTGGATATCCAAGTATATGAGAACACTTAAAGGAGGTTCCTTCCTGGCAGAGGTTTCCAAACATGTGGTCCCAGGCCAGCAGCTGGTGAGGTGAGAAGGTACCATGCCAGGAGTGCTGCCTGCATGGACAGAATCCCAGCGTGGTGGGGTAGGAAGGAACCTCTGGAGATCATTCAGTCCAACTCCTCTGCTCAAGCAGGGGCACCCACAGCAGCTTGCTGAGCATCACAATGGCCAGGTGGGGTTGGAAGCTCTGCAGAGAAGATTTCCCAACCTCTCTGGGCAGCCTGCTCCAAGATTCCAGCACTCTCACACCAAAGGAGTTTCTTCTATTCAGATGGAACCTCCTTGGTTCCAGTTTCTGCCTGTTGCCCTTCTTGTCCTGGGACACCACTGAGGAGAGTCTGGTCCAATCCAACACAGTTGGAGTCAACCAAAAGAATTCTGTGGTTCTATGAAAATGCTGCAGAGGTGCTGGTGGAGTTGACACAACCTCTCCAGCTCGTAGTTCCTGTGAACCTGGCCCTGTCTTCTGCTGATCATTTAGCTCAGTGCCCTTGTCTGCCCCTTGAAGTGGTGTGAGGATGTTTTGTGCCAGGTTTATTCCAGGCTGGAGGCTTCCTGTGCTGTGTTTATCCAGCTTTGGTGAGCTCATCCTTGCCCTGCTATGTGAGTGGTGGACGAGAAGTGTGTGCAATGAGACCTCCTCCTTAAACAGCTAGAGCAAGGACAAAGGTGGAGTTTGGGGAGGAAGCCACATCTACACTTGTGGTTAAAAGGAAATAAAAATGTTTTTCTTAGAGCTTTGTCAGGGCAGATGTGGTTTCTCCCAGCCTTTCTTCTTAACCAGATAGGAGCCTGGCCTATCCAGCCAGTTAAATTCCAGTAAATGCTCAGGAAATGGTGTGTCCAGAGGTTTCTGCTGAGAACCAACAAGTCTGGGATGTGGTGATGGGGAAGAGACTGGCCCTGCAGAGAGCTTTGCTCTGCTGCTGTCCATCTCTCCTCAGGACTCTGTTTAAAAAGCTCTCACACAATTCCAGCATGGTAGGGCTTGGAAGGGACCTCTGGAGATCATCCAGTCCAACCCCTCTGATAAGACAGGGGCACCCACAGCAGCTCGCCTGGGGTCACAATGGCCAGGTGGCTTTGGAAGCTCTCCAGAGAAGGAGACTCCACATCCTCTCTGGGCAGCCTGCTCCTAGGCTCCAACACCCTCACACCAAAGAATTTTCTCCTTATCTTCAGATGGAACCTCCTGGGTTCTAGTTTGTGCCTGTTGTCCCTTGTCCTGTCCTTGGGCACCACTGACAAGAGTCTGTCCCCATGCTCTAAGAGAACCTGGTACCAAGCCTGTCTTCTCCAGTTCCCTTCTTTGCTAAAGGCTGATAAAATGAGAGGAGCAAGGAGGAGCATGGAGAAGCCCCATCAGGTTTGCTTACTGTGCTGGTCGCTTCGGTCCCTGGTCCCATCCACTTTGCCATCTGGGAGGATCCGTAGGAAGTGGCCTCCGTTGCTGCAGTAGAGGAGTTTGGGCTTCTTGTAGTTCCCCAGGGGAAGATTGAACTTTTCTGTCAGGGCACTGAAGGTGGTGATGTCCCCTTCAGCCATTGCTCAGCCTCTCCTGGCACCTGGGCTGCAAGAGACGTGCTGGTGTTATGGTGGCAGCAGTGGTGGCACTGGGAGCTTGGCACCTGCTGCTGCTGCCAGGCTTTTAAAGGGAGGGGAGGCAGCATGGTGGTCCCCAGCTGGTGCCCAGTACAGGTGATTCACACTGTGACTGGTGACTCCAGCAGTGACACAGCCCCAAAGGTGATGCTGCTTGGCGTGGGAGGTTGCGGGGGGCGGGGGGGTTGTCTCCTCGCTGGGCAGTCCAGACTCAGTCCCTTTCATTTCACAGCACATTCTGTTTTCTTTCTACCTTCTATTGACATGTAGACTAAAATTAGAGGCTCCACAAGGCAGGTTGGAAACCACCAAAAGGCAGGTTGGAAACCACCCTGCGTCTGATGGGAAGCCGCAAGAGGCAGGAAGGGAGCCCAGGTGAGTGACTCTCCACTATTTTAACCTCCAAGGATGATGATGATGATAGGGTTCTGTGGCACAGACCGTGTGCCAGATCACAAATACAGCCTCCTGTCTTGGCATTCTGCATCTCACCTGCTGTGGGATAAGTGCCCTGGTCAAAGTGTGCCCTGGCCAAAGTGTGCCCTCGCTAAGGATCAGAGCAGATGTTGGACATCCTGGGATCCCAGAGAGCCAGCAGGAGGTGCTGGCAGTGCTCCCCACAGGTGGTGACATGGGCTAGCACAGCTAGCTCCTTGTGAGGCTGCTGAAGAAACCCACATCAGCTCAGAAGGTTCATGGTTCACAGAATCCCAGCATGGTGAAGGCTGGAAGGGACCTTTGGGGATCATCCAGTCCAACCCCTCTGCTAAAGCAGGGGCACCCACAGCAGCTTGCCCAGCACCACAATGGCCAGGGGGGTTGGAAGCTCCAGGGGAGACTCTGCAGCCTCTCTGGGCAGCCTGCTCCAAGGCTCCAGCACCCTCACACCAAACAAGTTTCTTTTCATCTTCAGACAGAACCTCCTGTGACCTCTGGTCCTTTATCAAGGAAACTGGACCAGATGACCTCCAGAGGTCCCTTCCAAACTTCACCATGCTGGGATTCTGAGATTTGATGAGCGCTGTTTTGCAATGTACTGCAACCAAAGCTTTTCTTGAGCCTTGATATGAGGGAGAAAGCCAGTGAAGAGTCTCCTGGATTGATGATATTGGTGAGACACTGAAACAAGCTGTCCAGGGAGGCCCTGGATGCCACCTCCCTGGAGATGTTCAAGGCCAGGTTGGATGAGGCCTTGGGTAATCTGATGTAGTGGGAGGTGTCCCGCCCATGGCAGGGGGTGGAACTAGATGATGTTTACATTCCCTTCTAACCCAAACTGTTCTATGAATCTATGACAGAAGTGAGAGACAAATATCCCAAAGCCAAGAGCTCAGGTCAGGATCTTGGCAAACTTAGGTGGCAAGTGAGGGATTGACTAAGACTCTCGGTCACCTCAGGACTGCATGTTCAAGGGTGTCTTGGAGAGCTTTAAGAGAGAAGTTCTGCTGGTAACAGCTGCTTCGTTCCACATGTTTCCTTTAGGGATTTTTTTTTTTGCTATTTTTAGAACATGTTCAGAGGTCACCAGCTGCTGTTGGGTCCACCAGGGAAGCTGAATGAACATTATTTTCCACTCTCATTGTCCCTCCTTGCAAAGTATGCTGCTGTTCTACTTCTATGACTGTGGAGCTGCTGCTCCACAAACACCACCACTCACGACCCTACTGTTATCCTTTTGGCAGGGACATGTTGGGGTTTTATGGGAATTAAGAATGAGTGAGAGAAGCTGAACCAAAGGCAACACTGAGGGGCTAGAAGCCCAATCAAATGATTAAATAGCTCAGAGCAGAACAGAAAGCTTTCTCCAAGATATGAGAGACACTGCACTCCAGCAGTTATTTGGTGCCCCATGGAGAAAGGAAAATACTCCAGGAGGAGGTTGCTGTGAGCCACTGCTGAGATGTTGACCTAGCTGGTCACACTAGGACAGTGAGCTGGAGAGTGTTTGTCCAAGAGCAGCTGTGTTTGTGGCTCTCCCCTTTTCTCCACCCCTCAGGAACACGCTCTTTCACTCCTGTGGCTTTTCCTGATGTGTTGCCTAAATAAAAAACACCACTGAGAATGAAGGATGGACCTAGGACATCTGCTCTGGGGTGCCTCCAGCTCCATCTGTGGTGCAAGGGGCAGAGGGTCACACCAGCAGCCTGAGGGCACTTGGCTCTTCCTCCTGGACTGTGGAAGATGTTAGAACCACTGAAGATCAGAAATTGCTTTCTGAAGGAGAAAAGGACTCCAGTGTTGATTTTAACTGGGCCCTACAGAACTTTGGTGGCTAGAGTGTTCATGCTCCTTGCAGAAGAAAGGAGAGATGAGCCTGGTGGGACCAGAACAGCTGTGAAATTGTGAGAAGGTGGTGACTGGCTCCAAAGTTTATCACCAAGCACTGCTGCAGCAGCCAAGCCAGTGGCTTTGATGTGAGATCCCAAACCCTACAGGCAACCATGTCTGAACATCAAGGGCTGGTTATGTGGCCAGTGGCAGGCAGGTTCTGTGTGAGCTCCAATACCACTGCACACTGTGGGCTATGGAAAAGGAGTCAGGTCCCATTCCCACCACCTCCCTGCTGCACCCCAGACTTGCCTCCATCAGGCAGTTGGTGGTCAAGTGCAGGGCTATGTCTGCCCCTCCTTTATGGGTCTGCCTGTGTTTGACTTTTCAGAGGAAAATGCTCTGGATGGAGTGGAAACCACAAGGGATGCTGCAAAAAACTCATTGCCTGTTGCAAGTTGGGATGTTTTGTGGTGACAAACTCAAAGAGGAGATATCCAGAGTAGGCAGAAAGAAGAGATGTTTGACACTGAGGGCGGTGAGACCCTGACAGGGGCTGTAAGCAACCTGCTCTAGCTGCAGATGTTCCTGCTGACTGCAGGGGGTTGGACTGGATGACCTTGAAAGGTCCCTTCCCATCCAAGTCAGTGTGTGATGCTATGACATAGGAAACTCTTCTAGACGGGGGGCACTCAGCCCCAGTTTGGTGATGGGGATAAAGTGGCATCTCCCCCCATCATCTACTGCTCAGTGTTTCCCAGACATGAAGGGCTCCTGCAGCTGGCACACCCTCTCCACACCCTGCTCAGGACCCTCTGTCCTGTTCCTGGCAGGCAAGAAGGAGATTAAACTGCGTGACACTTCACCTGGCTTCCAAATGTCACCGTCCCCCACTGCCACCCACTCCTAGTGTCCATGCAGGACACTGGCCAAAATGTCAAACCACAAAGCTCCTCCTGCCTGGGCTGTCTGGGCTCTGCTGCAGGTGTGGCTGCACCTCACACCCACAGACAGACAGACACCACCACTGCTGGCCATGGGCAGCCTTCTCACAGCAGATGAGGGAACTGGGATTG